>CM042402.1:23245098-23482598 GCA_023634145.1 Thymallus thymallus | reverse complement strand
TGACAGCCACAGCCAGAGCCAGACTAGCGGGACACTTCGACCCGGAGGCCACGGCGTGTACGCTGACAGCCACAGCCAGAGCCAGACTAGCGGGACACTTCGACCCGGAGGCCACGGCGTGTACGCTGACAGCCACAGCCACAGCCAGAGCCAGACTAGCGGGACACTTCGACCCGGAGGCCACGGCGTGTGCACAGAATACCAGGACAACGGGAGGGTTATTGACTCCCTTGGTAAACACAGAGCTTGGTAGATCTGCTTTTACATGTCTAGCGCCTAATGTTTGGAATAATATCCAGTCGGTACTCTGTTTGGATGCCTTAGTGCCTATGGGTCGGTTTGTTGTATTGGTTTTTATTCTGTTGAATGTGTTTGTTTTTAACTAACAATGTATGTCTATTAATCTGTGATGCGCTGAATGTATGTGTGCCATTTGTCTGGTTGTGTTCCCAGGGCACACTTGTAAATGAGACCTAGGTCTCAATGTGTTTCCCCCCTGGTTAAATAAATTGTATAAAAAAAACTTTAACAAAAACATCCATTTATAGTTTGGACCGATCATAAGAACTTGGAATATCTCCGTACAGCCAAGTGCCTCAACTCCAGACAGGCCCAGTGGGCTTTGCTCTTCACCAGATTTAATTTCACCATTTCCTACCGCCCTGGGTCAAAAATTGTGAAACCTGACACCCTCTCCCGCGTATATAGTTCCGCTACCACACCCTCTGTCTCCGAGACTATTCTCCCTACCTCATGTCTTACGGCTTTCGTGAGATGGTGTATTGAAACCCTGGTTCGCAAGGCACAATGGTCCCAGCCGGAACCTGAATGGGGCCCGGCTAGCCGGTTGTTTGTCCCTAATTCTGTCTGGTCCCGGGTCCTGGAATGGGCTTATTCCTCCAGCCTGACCTGTCATCCAGGTGCCCGTCGAACCCTAGCCTTCATCCGACAACGTTCCTGGTGGCCCACCATGATTCCTGACGTCTCTGCCTTCGTCACCGCGTGCACTGTGTATGCTCAGAACAAGACACCGCGGCAAGCTCCGACTGGCCTCCTTCAGCCACTACCTTTCCCTCATCGTCCCTGGTCCCATATCTCCCTGGACTTTGTCACTAGCCTCCCTCCGTCTGATGGCAACACCGCCATTCTTATGGTTGTGGATCGGTTTTCCAAGGCCGCCCATTTCATCCCTCTCATGGTGCAGCACGTCTTCCGGATTCATGGACTCCCGGTGGACATGGTCTCCGATCAGGGTCCTCAGTTCTTGTCTCAGTTCTGGAGGGCGTTCAACCTCCACTCTTCCCAGAATAAGAGCAGGAAGTCAACATACCCTCAGCCCAGATGTTCGTACTCCAGGTATCGTTGACAAGCGGACCGCCACAGGACTCCAGCTCCTCTCTACCGCATTGGGCAGAGGGTATGGCTTTCCACACGGGACCTGCCCCTTTGGGTGGAGTCCCACAAACTGTCCCCCCGTTTCATTGGCACTTTCCCCATCCTTAGTTGCACTGCTGTTCATCTCATGTTACCCCATACCCTTTAAATTCACCCTACTTTCCATGTCTCTAGGATTAAGCCCGTATCTCACAGTCCTTTGTCTTCTGTCTCCAGACCCACCCCTCCTACACGTGTCATCGATGGCCATCCGGCATACACAGTGAAACGTCTCCTGCGTGTTCGACCACGAGGCAGGGGTTTCCAGTACCTGGTTGACTGGGAGGATTACGGCCCGGAGAAGAGGTGCTGGGTTCCCGCTAGAGACATCCTGGATCCAGCCCTCTTCGCCGACTTCCACCGCGGACACCCCGGTCAACCAGGTATGCGCCCAGGTAGGACGTGGTGTCCCTAGTGGGGGAGATACTGTCACGCCCTATTCTGTTTCACTGTCCTTGTGCTTGTCTCCACCCCCTCCAGGTGTCTCTCATTATCCCCTGTGTATTTATACCTGCGTTTTCTGTCTCTCTGTGCCAGTTCGTCTTGTTAGCCAGTCACCCAGCGTTTTTTTCTCTCAGCTCCTATTTTTCCCAGTCCCTGTTTTTTCATAGTCCTCCTGGTTCTGACCCTTGCCTGTCCTGACACTGAGCCCACCTGCTTAACCATTCTGCCTGCCCTGACCTCGAGCCTGCCTACCGTCCTGTACCGTTTGGACTCAGACCTTGTTATTGAACCCTTGCTGTGATATTGCGAGGGGTGAAAGGGAGTGAAGAGGCGAAAGAGGGACAGAGATTAATAGTTCTAGTTTTGGACATTTAATCAACAGACAGCAACACACAAAGACAATAACCCGCGAGGGTTGAAACAAAATACACAGGGTTAATTAGTGATTAGTCACTATTTAACCCTGTGTATTTTGTGTTGCTACCATCTTCCCCCGACCGCCGGTTTAGAACGCCGGCGAGGATGATCGCTGGAGAGGAGGAGGGCCCGTCGCTCTGCGCGTGGCATTCGTTACAGTACCCCCCTCCCTAGGCGCGGCTCCCGACGTCGCCACTCGCCGGCGCCCTGGACGACCCCGAGGGCGGGGGGCTGGTCGGTCCGGACGGCGTGCATTGTACTCCGTACTAACCTGCCCAGTCCACCAGGTACTGGACCCGACCCTGCCGTAGCCGAGAGTCCAGCACTTTCTCCACTCCACTCGATATGCCAGACCCCCAGCTACCTCCGTTGGGGGTGTAGGTGCCACTGCAGGTCCGGATCCCCCTAGTGGACCAGGAACCACCGGTCTGAGGAGAGAGACATGGAAAGAGGGAGACATGTTAGTATATGGTGGTGTCTCAACCTATAGGTGACCTCATTCACTCTCCGAAGGACCGTGAAAGGTCCCACATACCGGGGCTCTAGCTTGTGGCATGGCAAGCGGAGCTGGAGGTTCCTCGTGGACAGCCAGGCTTTATCGCCTGGTTGGAACACTGGAGCCTCACTCGTCTGTCCGCCTGCGTTTTTTGACGTTGGACTGCCTTCTGCAGGCGGACTTTGACGGCGGACCAGACTCCCTCAGCCTTCCCAAACCACTCCTCCACCGTCTGTACTTCATTTGAACCCCTTGCCCAGGGGCACAGCCGGGGCTGAAAGCCTAGTACCACCTGGAAAGGGGTTAGACCGGTGGAGGAATGGCACAGAGAATTCTGAGCGTATTCCGCCCAGGGGAGGAAACGGGTCCACTCACCTGGCTGTTCCATGCAAGACGCTCGAAGGAACCTCCCCAGTTCTTGGTTGGTGCGCTCCGCTTGCCCGTTAGCCTGAGGATGGTATCTGGATGTGAGACTGACAGCGACCCCCAGCTTGGACATGAAAGCTTTCCACACACGGGAGGTAAACTGGGGACCTCGGTCAGACACAATGTCCTCCGGAAGTCCATACAATTGGAAGACCTGTTGGAAGAGCACCTCAGCGAACTGGAGGGCAGAGGGGAGGCCGGGTAGTTGGTGGTTTTCCCCTCTGCTGGCGGTAGATCTGTTAGAAAATCTACCGCAATGTGTTTCCACGGCCGCTGAGGTACTGGTAGGGGAACTGTAGGAGCCATTAGTCCTCCCCATGCCCGGCCACCAATACTTCTCCTGGAGCGCCTCTAGGGTCTGGCTGATACCTGGGTGTCCGGTGGCAGGTGTTGTGTGTACCCAGGTTACCAGCCTTCCCCACACTCTCCGCGGGACGTATGTTTTTCCCAGAGGTCATGTTGCTGGGGTAGGATCCTGTCTCCCTGCCCGCAGAATTTCAGCATCTATGTCCCAGGAGACGGGTCGTAAATGCGGGAGAGTGCGTCTGTCCTGCCATTCTTCGTTCCCGGGCGATAGGTCAGGGTGAACTGGAAGCGCTCAAAAAACAGTCCAGCGGGCCTGTCGGGGGTTAAGGCGCCGGGCTGCCCTGACATACTCCAGGTTCCGATGATCCGTCAGGACAGTGAACAGCTCATAAAAGCACCCTCTAGCCAATGTCTCCACTCCTCCAAACGCCAACTTCACCGCCAGTAGCTCTCGGTCACCCACGCCGTAGTTCCTGTCTGCAGCGCTCAGCTTCCTGGAGTAGTACGCACAGGGGTATAGCAGGGGAGGGTTCCCCTGCAGCTGAGAGAGGACCCCCCTACCCTGACCTCCGACGCTTCGACCTCGACCGTGAAGGGCTTGAGCGGGTCTGGGTGGCGTAGTAGCGGAGCGGTGGTGAATCGGCCCTTCAGGTCGAGGAATGCCTTCTCCACTTTCGGGGTCCAGGCGAGGCGTTGAGGATTTCCTTTCAAAAACAACGTGAGTGGCGCGGCGATGGAGCTGTAGCCCTTGATGAAACGGCGGTAGAAGTAGGCAAAACCGAGGAAACTTTGTAGCCCTTTGATGTTTTTTGGGACTGGCCATGACCCTACTGCCTCCACCTTTAACTCCTCCATCTTCACCCCCTCCGGAGCAATATGATATCCGAGGAAAGAGACGGCCGTCTGGTGGTAGGTGTATTTTTCCTCCTTGACGTACAGATGATTCTGCAATAGTCGTTGGAGGACAGCACGAACGTGTGTCACGTGTTCTGAGAATGTCTGGGAGTGCATTAGGATGTCATCAATATACACTACAACATACCTCCCCGACATCTCTCGAAATACCTCATTCAGAAACGGCTGGAATACCGCTGGGGCATTGGCGAGTCTGTATGGCATCACTAGGTATTCATAGTGACCTGACGCCGTGCTAAATGCGGTCTTCCACTCGTCTCCCTCCCAGATTCGTATGAGGTTGTATGCGCTCCGGAGGTCTAGCTTGGTGAAGAATCGCTCTCCCTGGAGCTGGTCTATGGCCGCAGGAACGAGGGGCATTGGATATCGATACTTCGTCGTTACCTCATTCAGTCCTCGATAATCAATGCACGGCCTCAAACCCCCGTCCCTATTCTTCACGAAGAAGAAACTGGCTGAAGCAGGGGATGTAGAATGGCGAATATGCCCCTGCTCCAGCGCCTCTTGGATATACGTCTCCATAGTATCGTTTCGGCCATAGAGAGCGGATAGATGCATTTACGGGGAGGCGTGCCACCTGGCATGAGGTCAATGGCGCAGTCCCACTCTCGGTGGGGAGGAAGACATTTGGCTATCTCTCTAGAGAACACACCGCGCAGATCTTCGTATTCTGGCGGAATGTTCCCAGGGAGGGCGCTCTCAGGGCTCTCTACCGATGTTGCCCCTACCGTAGGTGTTATACAAGTCTTCCTACACTTGTCCGACCATCCCAGGATCCTTTGTGCGCTCCAGTTGATGTTGGGGTTATGCTGCTGGAGCCAAGGAAGTCCCAAGATGACCGGATGTATGGACGATGAGATCACCAACAATTCCAGTCTCTCTCGATGGCAGCCGTGAATGGTGAGAGTGACAGGACGGGTCACGTGAGTGATGGAACCGGAACCCACCGACCGACCATCCAGAGCGTGAACTAACATAGAGGACCTCAACCGGCGCAACGGCAGCCGGAGAGCGTCAACCAGGGTCCGGTCAATGAAACTCCCCGCAGCCCCGAAGTCAATCAGGGCTGTGGACACATGATTGGGGAAGTTACCGGATAGCACAACTGGGCAACAGAAAGGACTGGCGATATTAACATTATTTGAAACACTTACTGTGCGAGGATGATCGCTGGAGAGGAGGAGGGCCCGTCACTCTGCGCGGGGCATTCGTAACTTGCCTGTCCCAACTACGAGCGTGTGTAAGATCTCATTTGCAAGAGCCCTGGCAAATCATGTTGAATCAGCAATACAAATTGGATTACTCATTTATTTACTGAATACATAAATAATGACACAGAATTACACAGTAGATTATACGTTGATTACTAATGGTCTTTTCCGACATAATCGCTGTTCACACAAAGGAAAGGAGGGGTGGAGTTTTGGGAGGCGGAAAGATTGAAAGATAAAGGAAGGGTTGTTTCTATTGCTAGGCTAACATCAATATCATATGCACTAACAACGCCCAATTGGAAAGTAAATGCAATTATAGATACTTACGATTGAGCTTGGCTTCGATGGATGGAAGACTCTCTGGTTTAATTGTCTGTAGAGAGATACTTTTGAGTACCCAGTTCTCTGAACCAGTCTGTGTTCCGTCTTCAGGCGCGTTTACAACTGCAGCTGGTAACCGTGACCGCTGAGACATAATCACTTCTGTAGTGAATCAAAGTTTGTCGCATTTTGCAATAATCTGCTCACGCTATGTTCTGACTGGTCTAATCGAAATTCACAGTTTTAACATGTCAGTCGTCACAGCCACATTATCTGGTCTCATGTAGATTTCGTTAGATAAGGTACAACCATTTGCTGACCTTAGCTTATGCTGTGGTCGGCTTAGTCTGTTAACAAAGCCTTTTGTAAGGGAAAGAGACGGTTGTGTTTCATAGCTCTCAGCCAATGTCTGTTAACATGGGCGTGGCTACTGCCTGGACCCGAGTTAACATTAAGAAAACACTTTTCATCTTAAAAAGGCTTTTCAAAGATTGCAATCTTGTATGAATCAAGTTGGTTTATTATTATTGAATAATAATAATAATAATAATAATAAATATATATACAGTGGGGAGAACAAGTATTTGATACACTGCCGATTTTGCAGGTTTTCCCACTTACAAAGCATGTAGAAGTCTGTAATTTTTATCATAGGTACTCTTCAACAGAAAATCACATTGTATGATTTTTAAGTAATTAATTAGCATTTTATTGCATGACATAAGTATTTGATACATCAGAAAAGCAGAACTTAATATTTGGTACAGAAACCTTTGTTTGCAATTACAGAGATCATACGTTTCCTGTAGTTCTTGACCAGGTTTGCACACACTGCAGCAGGGATTTTGGCCCACTCCGCCATACAGACCTTCTCCAGATCCTTCAGGTTTCGGGGCTGTCGCTGGGCAATACGGACTTTCAGCTCCCTCCAAAGATTTTCTATTGGGTTCAGGTCTGGAGACTGGCTAGGTCACTCCAGGACCTTGAGATGTTTCTTACGGAGCCACTCCTTAGTTGCCCTGGCTGTGTGTTTCGGGTCGTTGTCATGCTGGAAGACCCAGCCACGACCCATCTTCAATGCTCTTACTGAGGGAAGGAGGTTGTTGGCCAAGATCTCGCGATACATGGCCCCATCCATCCTCCCCTCAATACGGTGCAGTCGTCCTGTCCCCTTTGCAGAAAAGCATCCCCAAAGAATGATGTTTCCACCTCCATGCTTCACGGTTGGGATGGTGTTCTTGGGGTTGTACTCATCCTTCTTCTTCCTCCAAACACGACGAGTGGAGTTTAGACCAAAAAGCTCTATTTTTGTCTCATCAGACCACATGACCTTCTCCCATTCCTCCTCTGGATTATCCAGATGGTCATTGGCAAACTTCAGACGGGCCTGGACATGCGCTGGCTTGAGCAGGGGGACCTTGCGTGCGCTGCAGGATTTTAATCCATGACGGCGTACTGTGTTACTAATGGTTCTTTGAGACTGTGGTCCCAGCTCTCTTCAGGTCATTGACCAGGTCCTGCCGTGTAGTTCTGGGCTGATCCCTCACCTTCCTCATGATCATTGATGCCCCACGAGGTGAGATCTTGCATGGTGCCCCAGACCGAGGGAGATTGACCGTCATCTTGAACTTCTTCCATTTTCTAATAATTGCGCCAACAGTTGTTGCCTTCTCACCAAGCTGCTTGCCTATTGTCCTGTAGATTCCGTCTCTCACAGTTGAAGTGTACCTATGATAAAAATTACAGACCTCTACATGCTTTGTAAGTAGGAAAACCTGCAAAATCGGCAGTGTATCAAATACTTGTTCTCCCCACTGTATATATATGTTTTTTGAAAGTTTGAATAGTGACAGTGAATTAGATGTGACGAATCAGTATTTTTTGGTTTTAAACCTGGCTGAGTTGAATGCTTTATGTATATATTAGAATGGGCCATTTCATTTATCTTATTGTGTACTGTCACTTTAAGAGAGGCGCTTTCGCGCAATTTCGTTGTTGAATTAAAAAGGAAAAAGTTAGAGGAAGCCTTCTAGCTTAGGAGTCATATGGTTTTCTTACCATGTCTTGCTATGTTTTATTTTATTATCTAACAGTGGAATATGTATAATTTGTGGAATAAAGGTTGTTTTCGTTTTTCTAAACTGTACAACTGGCTTCAAGTGGATAATATTTAAGATAACATCGGTTGAACATGTGTAGACCAAGATCAACAGCTAGATCGCTTTTACTGCGCCAACATTAGTAAGAAAACCTGCACCTATGTCATTGGATTGTAAAGGCAATTGGAGCCTGTGGATTTGGAATATCAGGAAAAAGCTTTGCCAAAGTGAATAGCTCACCAGCAGCTCACGTGAGTACATTACAGAATTTCTGCAAAGGCTAATGGATAAAGTTAATAATGGACTTGAAATGCCATATTAGCAGCCTTTAGGTATGCTAATTAGCGTTGAACGACCCGCTAACGATTGCTAACGACTATCCTTTTATGTAACGTGAGAGACAGGACACTTTGCCATACTTGGCTATCAGAGGCTAGCAAATGGAAAGGGCTAATATTTAAAATCAAGGAAGAATGGAAGATGATAGAGGGTCAGCCATATTAGGAAAACGGCAAGTGAAACCTACAGCCAAAGCAATGGAGGATATGTTACAAAATAACATTTGTAAAAGAAAAGCTAAATTGGGTCAACTCACAGTGAAAAGGAATGAGATGCTTCATTTGATGGACGACGATGGCAATTTGGAAGTAATCAAAGCCAAGTTGGCAGTTGAGTTCAATCAGCTCTTTGGAGAGTTTTGTGAGGTAAATATCTCTTTTAAAAGGCTGTTACAGCAGATTGGGACAGAAGAAGACATGAACAATGATCAACAGAAATGGTTTGAACCAAAGGCAAATTTATACCATGACTTCATTGAGGAAGTTGATACTTGGGTACTAGATGTACATAGACGTATGGAGGAAGCAAGGAAAGTGAATGAACAAGTTCTTACTTCAGACAGCATATCAGTAGCAGCATCTAGGTCCAGCTCTAGTCATTCTTCAGCATCTTTTGCTTCGTCTGCACGACTGAAAGCAGAATTGGAAAAGGTTACACTTATGGCACAGGCTGCAGCACTGAAACAAAAACAGGAATTGGAGGAGCAAGAAGCTAAGCTTAAGGCGGAAAGGGAAGCATTTGAGATTCAAACTGCTGCTACTGACACTAAACTCAGGGTTTTACAGATGTTTGAAGGATTAAATTATTCACAAAAAGATGATAAAGGCTCTGAAGCACAGGAGAATCATTCAGCTGTAGTAAAGGAAAGTCATAAGCACAAAATGATCACTGAGCACCATGAGAACACATGTATGGAACATAATGCTATGCCACTCTACAATAATACTGCTCAACCTAAACTCACAACCACAGGGGACGTCAGTAACCATGATTCTACAATTATCAGTTCTGCTCAATCAGAAGGCTTGGCAAGTCCAGAGACTTTGTTCACTGTAATGCAACGTCAAAACGATATAACAGAATGCCTTGTAAAGCAACAGACTCTCTACTCTGCCACCTCAAAACA
This sequence comes from Thymallus thymallus, assembly GCA_023634145.1. Taxonomy (NCBI): domain Eukaryota; kingdom Metazoa; phylum Chordata; class Actinopteri; order Salmoniformes; family Salmonidae; genus Thymallus; species Thymallus thymallus. Next base: position 23,473,061 of record CM042402.1, on the reverse strand, counting down.
TTCCAGTCCTCAAAGGGGATCCTTTGGAATATAGACTCTTTATCAGAGCTTTCGAGCATGGTGTTGAGAGTAAAACAGAGAGCAGCAAAGATCGTCTTTACTTTTTGGAGCAACACACCAGCGAGCAGCCACAAGAGTTAATACGAAGTTGTCTACATATGGATCCAGACCAGGGTTACAGTGAGGCAAAAAAGCTCCTGAAGGAGCATTTTGTAAACATATACAGGATCTCTGTAGTATACATAAACTATAGGCTATAGCGTTGCTTTCAGGAAAAACAAGCACGAAGACCCAAGTTTAAAGACCTAGTCAAGTTTATCAACACACAGGCTAAGGTTGCACTACACCCTTTGTTTGGAGACATAACGGAAAGTATTAAGGGGCAAGCAAAGACTTCAATAAACCGCAAGTCAGAGATGAAGAGTGGTAAAACGATTTTCACCACTACTGTAACACCAGTGAAAAACCAATCGAGTGTCAGTACAGAGTTAAAGCCAATCAAAAGGTCTCCAAACAGTTCTGTCAACGCTTTCACCAAGTCTAGTCTTTTTTGTCAGGGTGAACACAGCATGGTGCAATGTAGAAAAATGCAAAAATCCCTCCACAAAGAGAAGATAGATTTTCTTCGGGGCAAAGGACTTTCCTTCAGTTGCTTGAAACACGGACACATGAGCAAGTTCTGTGAGGAGAAATTACACTGTGAAGTCTGTTCATTGACACACCCCTCTGTGTTGCATATAAAGAGCAAAGACAAAACTACAGCTAAGGAAGACTTATCTGAGGATGGTAAGGAGCAGTCTGTGATCAGTGGTTTTGTGGACACTGCAAATAAAATGTGTTCCGGCATTGGAGCCGGTGACACAGAAAGTATCCTTGCCATCGTTCCAGTCCAAGTAAAAGCAAAGAAGGGCAACAAAGTGATTACTTCTTACGGCTTTTTGGATCCAGGCAGTACCGCCACCTTTTGCACCGAAGAACTTATGAATGAGCTCAACCTACGTGGAAAGAGGATTGACATTCTCCTAACAACCATGGGAGAACAAAAGACTGTTCGCAGCCATGTTATAACAGGCTTAGAGGTGAGCAGTCTAGAAGGGAACAACTTTATAGAGATGCAAGAAGTTTTCTCTCAAAAGACTATCCCAGCAAGTAGATTGAACATTCCAATGCAGAAAGACGTGGACAGGTGGTCTCATCTGGAGCGAGTGCGAATCCCTCATATCAGTGCAGAAATAGGTCTGCTGATAGGGACTAATGTGCCGAAGGTAATGGAACCAGAAGAGGTCATCAGGAGTGTAAATGATGGACCTTACGCCATAAGAACTATTCTTGGATGGACAGTGAATGGACCATTGAGGGAAGATAACTGCTAAATAACAAAAAATGGAATGGCGAATGTTAGGTCAAATAGAATATCTGTGGCCAAACTGGAAGAACTGTGGGACCAACAGTTCAAATATGACTTCCCTGAAAATTGCCAAGATGAAAATCTGGAGATGTCCAGAGAAGACCTCCAATTCATGGACAGTGTGTCGAAGTCTGTCAGACTGATAGAGGGGCCTTACAGCATTGGTTTACCACTGAAGAACAAAGAGCTTCGAATGCCCAACAACCGTGTAATAGCAGAACAGCGTGCCTTGAATCTAAAGAAAAGGCTTCTCAAGAACCCCTCATTCCGTGAAGACTACATTACCTTCATGAGTGAAATGATCATCAAAGGCTACGCAATGAAGGTTCCTGTTGAAGATCTCAGCCGCAACGATGGAAAGGTTTGGTACATTCCACACCATGGAGTGTACCATCCCAAAAAACAGAAGCTACGAGTTGTATTCGATTGTGGCGCTTCTTATCAGGGAGTGTTGTGTAATTTCCAATTCTTTATAGTTATTGTATAATTTCCAATTCTTTATAGCTCCCTGAATATATTCAGCATTGTATGTTTTAAGCAGAGACAAGATCTCTTTGTCCTCAGCAGATGAGGGTAGGGTGTAGGCAACCCCATATCACTCAGCAGGTTGACCTTTGACCAGAGGAATGTCACCAGAGTCAGGAGACTCCCCCAGGGGTAAAGGCTTCCTGTGTACCTCCCATTCTCCTGACTTACAACTAGACATGTATTCTGTGCCACTATGATCTCCAAATAAGGAGAAAACAAGAAATAGCATCAGGGGTTTTGAGACCAGGTTGGAGGAAAATAGAATGGGTGGAGCTGTGATAACTGTGTCTTATGAATAAACATTTCAAAACTTGTACATAAGCCAAAAACTTAGAGATGTACGGGAGTGGTTCCTGCAGGACACTCGGCTTTGTTGTCTTTTTGCAATAAAGTCTATCTTGCTTCTACAAACTCCAGAAGTGCTTTTATTTTTTAGTAAGAGTGAAGAGTTTTTTCCACGACATAATTGGCACCCCAGATGGGACTGGAAAAGAGACTGGCGGGTGCTTGGCCATCGGGGGCATCTGAACGAAATACCCAAACGATAAAACACCAATGGCCATGGTGTAAAAGGTAAGCAAAGTTCTTACTATAAGTTTGCGTGATTCGATCAGTTGCCACCGGGGGTCAGGTACTAAATTCAGGTCTCTCCAGAATACGGGCTAAATGTACTTGTTTAAGTGAAGGGCATGGAGTTTGTAGAAGGAAGAAATATAATATGCATGAATTGTGATGAATGTGTGTTGAGTGATGGGAATCTATCTAAGAATGTATAGCCCCATATGAGTGTAAATCCTGTGAATACCGCCTTTGGAAAAATCTAAAGGGACTGGATGGACAGGCAACCTGTAGAAAACAGTCTTGGCACATGCTAGGGGTCTGAAAGATACAGGTTTATGAGTAATAAGAGTACGTTATGCAGATATATAAAATAATATTCAGTATAAGAATGTTATTTCTATGAGGAGGGTATTTTGACAGATATATAAAGTAATATTCAGTATAAGAATGTTATTTCTATGAGGAGGGTATTTTGACAGATATATAAAGTAATATTCAGTATGAGAATGTTATTTCTATGAGGAGGGTATTTTGACAGATATATAAAGTAATATTCAGTATAAGAGTGTTTTTTTATGAGGATGGTATTTTGACAGCATATAAAGTAATATTCAGTATAAGAGTGTTATTTCTGAGGAGGGTATTTTGGCATCATATAAAGTAATATTCAGTGTAAGACGTTATTTTTATGAGGAAAACCAAATAAGTACCGGTATTATAAATGCGCATAACATATATTGTAAAATAAATAGTAGGAACCTACATTGTATGAATAATATTTAGAGGAACATATACTATGGATTTGATGGAAGGTAAAATGTGGAGAAATTGGGAAACTGGTGTGCAGATACATAAGACTTGTGGAGACAATGTGAATAGCAGCAACAGGAGGCTTAGAGACAGAAAGGGTGGGGCTCTCAGAAGCCCGCAGAAGATTGGAAAACAGTAAAAATACTAAATATAAAGAAGAAGGTGAAATAGAAAATTAAAGAAATTTAAAGAAAGTGAAGGAATGGAAGAGGAGATGTGCGTCTTTCTGGGAAGTTGCCCGGTAGAAAGGTTGCACTCGATCACTGCGGCCCAGGGAAAAGAGAAGGTATGTGGAAGTGAGACTGTGAAGGAGGTGCGTTTGAAAGGTTAATCTTGAAATCCCGCTGTGTGCGCGCGTTTACCCAAGTTACTTATATTGTAAATCTAAGCTGTAGAATTGTAATCATGTATATTGTATGGTATGGAACAGGAAGTGTGAATCTAAGTGATGGGCTGCGTTTAGAGGCTTGTATCAAAGGAGTGGTATTTGAGCTGGTATTGTGCAAATTTAGAGGACGCACGTAATGAGGTATTTTAAGGTGTTACATGGGGGAAGTTTAAAAGAGTACTCGGAGAAGGTATGAAAGATTAAGGCCTATGGTTGTATGTTGGAATGAGATGACGATAAACTGACGAGTTTTGTCGTGATTGTGTGTGGAACGGTAATAACCAACATGTGGCATCGTTTGTCTCTGATTGTTGATTGTTGTGTGTCATGTGATGGACTGTAAGCAAAAAGTTTGTTCGTGTGGGAATAGCTCATTGTGTTGATGTAGGTAAGCGAAGAGTTTGTCCCTGTGTGGGAATAACTAATTGTGTTAAGTATTGTTATGAACGTTGATCAAGGGCTGGGTGTTGGATTGTTTTTTTCATATTGGGTAGGTTAACTTTAACTAACAACGGACACCAGGAGAGGCTGCGTCGCGATAAACATTGGTAGATAGGATAAAATGGTTATAGTAATTAATGAGTTCAGTTTGTCGTTGGCTGTATTGAGTGAAACCTTTTTGAAACTAATTTAGGGCCATTTCCCAATGGAACTTTGCTTAGGGAAGTTAGAAAAATAACTTTGACGTTACCAATCACTTCCCTAGGTCCTGTGTTATTGAGCCTTTTACAGTAGTCTGGTTGGCTAGCGCACGTAAAACTGTTGAACTATCTGTTCAATCGGGCCGCATTAAGTTTAAAGAAAATTACTACTCTTGTTTGGGGTTTCTTTCCCCATAATATACATTTTACTCCTCATTAACCGAGGTTGTGTGTAATAGATGGTATTATATATTGACTGACATGATTAAGTGAATTGGCATTTTAAGTTACAATACATGTATGATGACCCCAGGGGATGATAGAGTTATAATTTTGGTGTATCTTAAATACATTCCAATGAAGGGCGTTTGCCTGGGCTGTGTGGGTTTTAACGTTTGAGCTTGATAAGAAACAAATGTGGGGGATGGGCTGTGACGGTAATAGGAAAGCCTCTGGCTGTATTGGGACGATGGAGTAACAGATGTGTTGCTGACCCATGATAATTTAGAAGGGAATAGTTTTGAAGTAGTTTACTAAGTGGAGGTAGTGTATTATGAAGACAAAGAATAGCAACATAGGGAACAGGCAGAGACAATAAGAAGGAACTAGACAGTATAGAAACTAGAAAGGTGTCAGCAAAATAGGTTAAAATATGAGATTGTCTCAATTGATAGGACAGTATTGATAGAAAATGGGTTAGATTTATTTTGTGTTTTAGTTGACAGTCTTACTTAATAGGACAATATTGATAAACTTTTATTTGTGGTTTATTTCACTTTTGACTAGACAGGATAATTACAGGTTCCAATTTACTATGATGGCTCTCACTGAGGCATGTAAACTAGGTAGTGGTGTACATGTTAACAGATATTCTGATTTAGCATATACGATTGGTGTTTGCCTACCATGAGTAGGGGTTTGGAAAAGCAGTGATTTTATGAATGCATATGGAAATATTAGGAAAATAATTGATTTGAGGCCCTGCTGGAAGCTATGTTGCTCCCAGCTAGGTTGGCATTTTGAGGGTTTGGTAATAAAGCTTAGGTAATAAAGTTGCTGCTGAAAGGTTTCACACTCATGTTGTGTATCTGGTTTTTGCTATGGCCTCGCCTGTTGTTGAGTTGCAACAACAACAGGGGACTGACCATATGACTCACTCCCTATGGGAGACCAGAGGTAGCTCCCAGGGCCCTGATGGCCTCTGTGACAACACCTTTCAGGTAAATTTGTGCTGCTAGAGTAGCTCAGTCCGTAGGTTTGGCGAATAGGCTCATGGTTGGTGAGTCATTCATCAAGAAGGAATATGGTACATAAGGTTTTAGGTTTTTTACGAGATTGGTTTGGCCTAAACTTAGCAGGAGTTAAAAGAACATAGGAAACAACATAGTTATAGAATATGAGACTATTCTTTAATATGCGTGATGTGTATTTAATATAACATTGCCAAGTAGACACCTCTTAAACTAGGTAATTTTACTTAGTGGTGTATTTACACACATTGCATTAGACTTTATTGATATGATTGAGAGAAAGGAGAAAAAGTGCTCTTGTCTAGTGATAAGTGACAGTCATACGAGGGTTATACCTACTGTGATGCCAACATAGTAGCTAACAGTCTGGTAAGGGAAATATTCCCTGGATTCGGAATCCCAGAAACCTTGTCTGTAGACACACGGCACCCATGTTACAGGAGATGCCGTGACCCAAATTGTCCTGATGATGGGAATAGATCAGAAATGTGTCTCTATGATCCAAAAAGTTATGGGTAAGGCCTAGATTAACAGGTTGAACCTGAATAGAATGTATACATCTGGTGCTGAGGAGAATGTGAAACAGCCCCTATAGGGGTACTGGGTTTAGCCCTCATGAGATGTTAACAGGCCGTCCCATGAATGTTCCATATTATAGGCCGATGATTGACGAACAGACTGACCTGACTAGACTGGAAGATGATCTGTTAACATTATATGTAGAAACTAACTTCTACTGTTAGGTTTTTGTATTTCTTGTTTCTAGGAAAATCCAGGAGGTCTCAGCCAGAGAGGACAGACGAAATCCCTGTCCTGATCGGAGACTGAGTGAAACTGAGGGGCTTCAGGAGGAAGTAGGTCAGAATAGATGTGTTATATCTCGATGAGATAAAGAAGGTAATGAGGAGGTAGAGGAGAGAGTGGATGTGTTCCGAGAAGATAGTATAATTTCTTGTGGAGGAAAGGAGGAAAGCAGATTAATGTGTAGGAAGGTAGCTAAGGCCTAGAACAGATTTTAAAAACAACCTAAACGGTATATAGCTTTCTTTTGATGATGTTAAAAGGAACCCAGATGCAATTTGAACTCTGTGGTTGTCAGGACCTGGAGGGCCTGATGAGCAAACTGCCTAGCATCCATGATGGGGCCAGAAATTGGATTGGAGCTTTTGAAGAGCAGACGATGGGGAAACTGCTGGCGGTGGGGGACCTGAAGGCACTGTTGGCCAGGGTGGTGGGAAAGGCCAAAATGGATGAGGTATTGGCAGTAGGTGGCATGGGGGATCTGACAGAGGATCGAGTGATGGATGGAGAACTGGGCCCTAAAACACCAATATCCAACAAGAATGACTCAAAAAACACTAAGAGAGGCACTGGGGAACAAGAAAAATCCAACAGCCTGTGTACACAACGAACTGAGATGGTGGCAGCAGGAGACTGAAAGGGCTCCAGAGACAGACCCACTGATAACAACAATGTTCAGGACAACTCTGGTGGAATCCATGCTGACAGTGGTCAAGAGCAGACTGGACAATGTGGTGGGACTGACATCAAAAACCCACAAGGAATTCTGTGACCATGTGGTCCATGCAGTGGAAGAATATCGAAAAGATGAACAAAGACTGGCAGACCAGGTCAGAGACATCCAGAGAAAGCTGACACAAATGCAGCTGGATAAACTAACAAAAAAGGACAAAAAGACAACACAGGCTCCTCTAACCCTGTCACCTCTACCTGTGCCAGTCACCCATGAAGGCCCGCAACCGCCACCTCAACAGCAGGGTCCTAGGGCACCTGCTCCGCCAGTAGTGAATGTGTATACACAGCAATCCCCGGGAGGCTGGCAAAATAAAATCAACGGAAATGCACCTTGAACACAGGGGTATCAACCGCAGTATCAGGCACAACAGAATCGAGGTCGAAAAGGACCACCAGGTGCCTGCTGGGGGTGTAGTCAGACAGGGCACACCAGAAGTAATTGTCCTACCAATCCTTGGATGCTTAGGCATCCACAACAGGACAATTGGCAAGGAAATGGTCCCACCTCGGATGCATGGCAGCAATCTCAAACACAGGCTCCACAGGGACCAGTGACCCACTGGGGAAGACCAAATTAAAAGGGACTAGGGATGCCAAGAGAGTCCTAGAAGGGAGGGTCAGTTTACAGCAATAACCATGCAGGCTGATGATGAACCTATGCTACAGGTTTGGGTGAATAATAGAGGCACACCCATGATGATAGATACTGGAGCAATGTATTTGAGTATAAATCCAAATTTTGCCTCACCTCTCCATGTCATGTAAATTTACGAAGACAATAGGATTCTTGGGACAAATGCTGCTAATTTCTATGACAGCACCACTAAATTTAGAAGCAGGAAGGACAACCGCCTGCATACCGGAATTGTAATCAGAACGTGCTCCAGTAAATTTATTAGTAAAGGATGCACTATGTAGAATGGGCATTCAAATTAAGTATACATTAGAAGGGATAGGAATAGACAGGGAAGGAACAGGACAATAAATGGTGAAGATTACAGGCAGCAAATATATACAGGCAAAGGAAGACAATGTGTACTGGATAGGAGGTATAGGAGAACTAGTGCAGGAAGTGTTAGATTAATGGGATAAGTTTATTATATTTGCATTATATAAAAGTTAAAGATGAAGAAGAAGTAGCCCTGGTTTAGATGACATACTGAGAATGCAAGAGAGAGCAGAGAGATATGAGCCAAGTATATCGGGTGAAAGGGGGGCGACAAGAGACACAAATGGATTGCGGAGAACACATGGAGGACTGGTAGTAGCTCTACTTGTACTGTTGAAATTACTTGTTACAAATGCGCATGGTTTTGACCATTGCGCAAGGGGGGAGGTGATGAGGAAAATTAAAAAACAAGGTTTTTGGTCCTCATACATGAAGAAACAGTAGATTCAAGATGAGCAGAGTGTGAAACGTGTGAAATATGTGCATTAAATAATATCAGGAAGGGGTTAACAGCACCAATTGGACAGATTCCAGTACCAGAAGGGCCATTTAAACACCTGGTAATGGACTATGTAGATATGATCAAATCTGTGAGAGTACACTGATGAATCAGGTGGGTGTTTTTTCTCTGGCACTAATGACTTATAGCATAAAAACTAATCAAATAACACATCTAACACTGCATGAAATGCTTATAGTTCAACTTATTCCAGTGTCAGTTCTTAGAGGGTCTTGTGATGGTCCACCTTTTAGAGAATATGGAGGGAGAATTGAATGAGTACAATAGACTATTAACTGCTATGCATAAAGTTGTTTATCAACAGGAGAAATACAGGGTTCCAGAGCAGGAGGTGGACCCAATTCGAGCAGTCGAGCCAGGGGACAGAGTCTACATCAGAGACTTCCGGAGGAGGTGGAATGAATCGAGATGAGAGGGTCCTTACACGGTCACCCAGGCCACACCAACCGCTGTTCGAGTAGAGGGAAGTTCGACCTGATGCCATCTCAACCACTGCACCACGACAGTACCACGACAGGTACAGCGATCCAACGATGAGGGAGCAGAAGATGCGGGAAACCCCATCCGGGGAAGGAGATGACACAAGGACAGAAGACGAAGGGGAGAGGGAGAATGCTCAGGCAGAATCATCACTCTCTGTTGGTACTCCAGCTATGGGGGACACTGGCAATGTGAATGGTGCTGCTGAGCTACGTGCTCTGGTTGATGCCTACAGTACAGGGCCAGACATTGATGAGCCCCAAAGCAACCACCTTACAAATGGGACAATTCGAAGCTAGAAGAACGACAATGACTGGTACTACTAAAGGTGTTTCAGCGCTGATCATTAACAGGCATGAGAGGGTCAAGTGGGTACCATGGACTTGTGAACAACGAATGACTGGCAGAATTCCTAATAGTTATAAGAAGGAAGGGATAATGTGTTCTGCTGATTTGATTGACAATAATACATCAGTATCTGCATCTGCAGAGGTGTCAATAGAAGTGAGGGAATGGATGTCGAAAACGTAAACAGCTATGAAACATTAGGTGGACAATTGTGTACAGTAAATCTTTCACAGAAAAAGTGGTAATTGTACCAGAACCAACCTATAGATGATGTGCTATATGGCAGAATACAAGATGTGACATAAAGAAATTTGAATATCCAATGTGAGAAGAAGTATGGGGAGTTCTAGTGATAGGATAAGATTGAACATGAGTAGAAGCAGAAATGAGTGTAACATTTTCTAAATATCCACTAAAATTAACAAAACCACCAATTGGAAGAGATGATGTTAGTAAATATGAGTGTGAATGCTTTTATAGTTAAACAGGCTTAAATTCAGGAGGGAATATCAAAGTTAAATGCAATGTGACATAGATTCTAGGATGGAGTCCTGGTTCAGGAAGGAGTGATTATTTACCAAAGGCAAAATTGAAGCAAATAGACACTGCAAGATGCTTTATACAGATAAACATGGAATGAAATGCTTAAACAATGTATTCTACTGTGAACACCTGAGGATGACACTGTACTCACATGCCGTATATGTTCCTCACTATATTTCTGTGTTTAACTTCATCCTTTTGTGTTTGTAGTTGAGAGGAAGAATGTACTCCCATATGTATTAATGCACCCATGATGTTAGTATAATTTAACATTGTTTTTGTGGGACGTGTTTTCGTCCCAAAGGGGGGATTGTTCTGTAATTTCCAATTCTTTATAGTTATTGTATAATTTCCAATTCTTTATAGCTCCCTGAATATATTCAGCATTGTATGTTTTAAGCAGAGACAAGATCTCTTTGTCCTCAGCAGATGAGGGTAGGGTGTAGGCAACCCCATATCACTCAGCAGGTTGACCTTTGACCAGAGGAATGTCACCAGAGTCAGGAGACTCCCCCAGGGGTAAAGGCTTCCTGTGTACCTCCCATTTTCCTGACTTACAACTAGACATGTATTCTGTGCCACTATGATCTCCAAATAAGGAGAAAACAAGAAATAGCATCAGGAGTTTTGAGACCAGGTTGGAGGAAAATAGAATGGGTGGAGCTGTGATAACTGTGTCTTATGAATAAACATTTAAAAACTTGTACATAAGCCAAAAACTTAGAGATGTACGGGAGTGGTTCCTGCAGGACACTCGGCTTTGTTGTCTTTTTGCAATAAAGGTTATCTTGCTTCTACAAACTCCAGAAGTGCTTTTATTTTTTAGTATGAGGGAAGAGTTTTTTCCACGACAGGAGCCACATTGAACAAGCAACTTCTTCAAGGGCCAGACCTCAGCAGTTCACTGATTGGAGTCATAACAAGATTTCGGCAAGAACCTGTGGCTATTATGGCTGATGTGGAAGATACCTTCTGGCGGTAAAGATACCGCCAGAAGATGCCGACCTACTCCGGTTTCTATGGTGGCAAGACGGAGACATCAGCAAAGCTCTGGTAGAGTACAAAATGGTTGTGCATCTATTTGGTGCTACTTCATCCCAGAGCTGTGCTAGCTATGCAATCAGACGATGTGCTGAAGACAACAGAGACCTGTTTGATGCTACAGTAGTCAATGCAGTATTGCACAACTTTTACGTTGATGACTGCCTTAAGTCAGTCAGCTCAGACGAAGAGGCTGTGTTGCTGTGTCACTATTTGAAGGCTATATGTCAAAAGGGCGGCTTTCGTTTAATGAAGTGGATTAGCAACAGTCGAGTGGTGCTGTCAGCCATACCCGAGGAAGAAAAGGCGAAAGAAGTGAAAGACCTGGACCTGGATCATGGCTTACTCCCATTGGAGAGGGCATTGGGTGTACAATGGTGTGTCCAGTCTGACCATTTCAAATTTCAAATTGTCATCCAAGACAAACCTCCCACCAGAAGGAACATCCTCTCCATGGTGAGTTCCATCTATGATCCATTGGGAATTTTGGCACCAGTGGTTCTTCCAGCAAAAAACATCTTGCAGGAGCTCTGCAGGCTAGTTCCATGTCATCTTGCTCAGCAATGGTTTACTTGGATGAAGGATCTGCAGCTGCTCAGTGAATTCAGAGTTGACAGATGTTTCAAGCCAGCACATTTTGGAGAGTCTACATTTGCCCAGTTGCATCATTTCTGTGATGCTAGTGAAGATGGCTATGGCACGGTGACCTACTTAGTCCAGCAAAACAGCAGCTATCAAGTTCATTCCGCCTTCGTTATGGGAAAGGCAAGGGTTGCCCCACTCAAGCACACCACAATTCCACGCTTGGAATTAACAGCTGCCACCATGGCAGGACGCATGGATAGTATGTTGAGGAGAGAACTGCAGCTGCAGCTAGTGGATTCAGTGTTTTGGACAGATAGTACGGCTGTACTGAAATACATTAACAACAAGGTGACACGGTTCTGCACATTTGTGGCCAACAGAGTTTCAGAAATTCTGAAAGTGTCAACAGTATCGCAATGGAGGCATGTCAGCACACACTTAAATTCTGCTGACTATGCATCAAGAGGACAGAAGGTGGAGTCCTTTATGCAGAACCAAGTTTGGCTTTCTGGACCAGACTTTCTCACCAACTCAGCTGACAGCTGGCCAGAGAACCCCGATTACAATGCAGACCTCATCACAGACAATCCTGAGATCAAGAGAAATGTTACAAGCAACGCACTGGCGTTAGAAGAAAAGGCAGATACAATGCAGCAACTGATAGAGCACTATTCCTCATGGATGCGCCTCAAGAAAGCAGTGGCACTTATCCTTAAAATAAGGGATACATTGCTGTGCCAGGCTAAGAAAAGAAGGGAACAGAGTGCAGTCATTGCATTGTCTGGCGCTGATGAGGATCAACAAAGACGCCAGCTTCACAAATTTATGACGAGCTACAAAACAAGCCTCAGCAAAAGAATCCTCACAGTGGATGATCTTATTGAAGCTGAACTGGAAATTATACGTCACTGCCAGAGAAATACATTTCAAGAGGAAATCAACACTCTACAAAAAGGTGAGACTGTGAAAGGATGCAGTCACATATATACAAGCTCAATCCAATTCTTCAAGATGGAATATTTAGAGTTGGAGGCAGACTCAGTCGAGCAGCCATGCCAGAAGAATCCAAACATCCTGCCATCCTGTTGAAAGACCTTCGGGTGTCGGAGCTCATCCTTCAGGACATTCATAAAGAAGTCGGCTATACAAGAGTGGAACACCTCCAAAATAGAGGACAGTTTGCTTCAACAAGGCATTAAGTGGATGTTCAACACCCCAACAACCTCTCACCACGGAGGAGTATGGGAACGCTTAATTAGATCGATCAGAAAAGTTCTCAATGCCACCCTAAAGACACAATATCTGGATGAGGAGAGCCTTCAAACATTTATCTGTGAATCCTTAACAGTCGGCCAATTACCACACCTTCTTGTGATCCAAACGATCTGGAGGTGATCCAAACTTACCCCAAATCACCTGCTACTACTGAGGTCTAAGTCAGTTCTACCTCCAGGACTTTTCCAGAAAGAGGACCTCTATGCACGCCGAAGATGGAGACAGGTCCAGTATATGGCAGACCTCTTTTGGAAACGCTGGATGAAGGAGTATTTGCCAGAGCTCCAAACACGCCATAAGTGGGCACACGTGTTGCAAAACTTTGTGCCTGGCGAATCAGTATTTTTTGTTTTTAAACCTGGCTGAGTTGAATGCTTTATGGATATATTAGAATGGGTCATTTCATTTATCTTATTGTGTACTGTCACTTTAAGAGAGGCACTTTCGCGCAATTTCGTTGTTGAACTAAAAAGGAAAAAGTTAGCGAGGAAGCCTTCTAGCTTAGGAGTCATACGGTTTTCTTACCGTGTCCTGTTATGTTTTATTTTATTATCTAACAGTGGAATATGTATAATTTGTGGAATAAAGGTTGTTTTCGTTTTTCTAAACTGTACAACTGGCTTCGAGTGGATAATATTTAAGATAACATCGATTGGACATGTGTAGACCAAGATCAACAGATCAATCGCTTTTACTGCGCCAACAAAAAGTATAAGCACATTTAAACACATCATTTGCCTAACAATTCCATGTAAATCTGGTAACCAGACTGGTTACATAATCCAAAATATGGATTATGTCCTCCTGTGGTCATATAACATGTACCAGACATGAAGCAGACCTCCCCAAGGATGGGCAGCGGATGTCCAGTTGGTGAACGCCGTGGCGGTCCGTCTCTGGTGGTTTCCCTTGGTAGGGTTTCTGTGAATGAAGCAGACCTCCCCAAGGATGGACAGCGGATGTCTGGTTGGTGATCGCCGTTGCGGTGCCCCTCTGGTGGTTTCCCTGGAAGCTAAAGCGGACCGCTCCAAGGATGGGCAGCGGATGTCCGGTTGGTGGTCGCGGTGCGGTCCCCTTCTGGTCGTCCAGCCTGGAAGATCTGGGCAGTAACTTAGGCAGAAGTTAGCAAAGCACACACACTCACGAAATATATAATTACATTTCCTTCCAAATGAGCGGTTGTTGTGGCACTAACTGATTAAATGGGGAAGTTGTTTAATGCTTTATCACTTTCTGAGTGTCAAGGAAAATGAAACAGAATGAATGAAAGCATAAAGAAGATAAAAATACAAAATATAGTTATCATACTTTAGTCGTCTAATTGGACTGTATTCTATATACGTCCAGGGTCTTGGCTAAACTACCCTATCATGGCATTGTCTAATGTCATATCTAGGGCTTTCCTACATAGTGGCGTGTTGCTTAGGCACTATCCTAAGTTGATAACTACTTGATATGTCTACAGCTGTAAGGCACTAGTTTTGGGCTGTCTACAGGGATGACCTATGGACTTTTGGGGAGAAACTGGTGAGTACGGTGGCTGCAGGGTCAAAGGTCTCAGGGTAAATGTTAAATTTTACCCAGGCTGGTGTTTTGCTCGGACCCTTAAGTGGTCCTAGCATAAATCCTAATTGGATGTTCCGTTGTACATGTGCGTTTATGCTTACACAAGCGTGCATGTCAAGGGAAGACTACACTGGTTCAGAATGAGTCTGACGTAATCAGGTAATTTTGAGGTCAATGCCTGGAGGTCAGTCAGAATTGGTGTCGAGGCAGTCTGTAGTGGTTTTACTGCAAGTCACTGTCTCTTCCACCATTGTAGTGGCGGTAGGTATGAAGAAGTCTATCTCATAACTATGTTATCCACAGAGGAGCTAACCTCATGACGGTAGTACTCTATAAGCACTGAACCAGTCTTACGCGGTTTGATCATGGTTCATGACTTCTAATAACTTTTCCTCCTGAATGAAGAGTTCTATTTATTAGTGGCATGTGTGTTAACCATTGGAAGAGTGCTCAGGAGATTCCCTTCATGGGTCTGGACTGGTATTCCCCCCCTTTGTGACCCCCCCACCAGCGGTTTGTGTGGGTATCCGAGTCACAAACTAAAAGGTTGGACCCTGTATACGAGTTGTCAGCAGCCGCATAGGTTGTAGGTTGGCTGTAACCAGTCAACCAAATCTCCTGGTGTTTGTGCTTCAAAACCGTTTCAGTGGCTGCAAACTGAGACGAGGAAATGGTTTTACGATATGGCACAGCGTTTCACCAGTGGGAATCATCGGGTCAGTTGCGGAACTGACGCTTTTTGATTCGTTGTAAAAGGTGTCAGTCCCCCTCAAAGCGGAGAATGTATAATCGGAAGCAGAGTACACTCTGCGCGTTAATGCTTTTAAGTCTGATATGGCCACAGTGCTTGCGGAAGTGTCCGGAGGACAAGTGAAGAAGTGAAGACAGCAACAGAATCCCGTGACTCCAAGGAGGAGGGAAGCTGTTCATTCACGGAGAGTGTTGGCTCGAAGACATGGAAAGGCTTGTCAATCAGGTCTGCTGATTGAAGGTTACGAGATATCGTAATATCTCCTTGGGTCATATGCAGCACCGAGAAGTGTCGAGACATCTTTGTCAAAAGGGGTCCTTTTGATAGATGGTCCATGTGGGTGACTGTGTAGCAGTCAGCGGTAGGAGACGACAGAATGGTTGGTGGAGGCTTCACGGTTGCCTGTGACCATATTTCGTTGGTCTTCCAATCCATCAGAGGGATCAAACGATCCATCAAGTCTAATCCGAGTAGCAGTGGTTCAGATGCGATTCTGGTAACGTACACAGGGTGAACAAGCGATACGTCTTGGAAGCGTAGTTTCAGCAAGACTTGCATTGTGAGAGGCGAGTTAGCCTCAGTGAAACCTGTAAGGAAAGTGTCACATCGTTCTGTTTTCAAACGTTTAACTGGGTTCAAAGCATCTTTGAGATCATCGAACAACGTTTGAGAGATGAGGGATATAGTCGAGCCCGAATCAATTAGCACACGCCAGGTTAAGCAGTCCTCCAGGACTGTTTTCAGGTATGGGCGCCTTGAGTTGTGTTTTGTGGACATCTTCCGCAATGACGTGGTGTGTCGTTGTTGTTGTTCATGGCGGACCCGTTGTCCAGCAATTCCACGTCTAGTCATAGTGACTTGTCTGGTTTGTCACATTTTTCCCACTTTACTTCTCTTAGCAGAGCTTTTAGAGAGTATTCGCTTATGTTGCTGTCGTCATTGAACCCTTTGTCACCATTGTGTTCTGACACGTCGGATGGGTGGGTGGCAGGAAGGTAGTGGTCTGGTCGATTGTAGCGGTAGTCATTTTGTTGACAACGTACTTTACAGTTATTTCGACCGTGGTGGGTATTGGTACTGTGGTTTCGTTGTAGAAACTGTTCTTTTGTGTCATCTCTTGACGCTTCAATACCTGATAATGCACCCTCTAACTGGGGTTGGTGCTCCTGTTCAAACTTCAGAACTGGGATGTCAGGGCTCTCAGAGCTGCGCACTTTTGATGCCTCAAAAGCTGTTCTCGCAAGCTGTCTGAGTTCTGAGATTGGCAAACCAACGTAGGCTGTAGTGCCCAAGTAGGTAATGAAGTTGGGATACATGTTTGACAGAAACATTTGTTTGAATGGTAACAGCTCTTCCATTCCTGTTTCAGTGAGTAGGCCAAAGTAAGCTGAACAAAGCCTATGATAGTAAGCTTGTGGGTGTTCATTTCGAGCTTGTTTGACAGTGTTAATCAGCGAGCTGTCGTGTTTACGAGTCACAGAACCACTGAATTCTATTTTTAAAGCTGTGGCAGTTTTAGAATAGTTGTTTTGAACGTGTTGCTGTTGGATACGAACAAACCTTATCACGTAACTATTCGATGTTCGCATTACCAGGTAAAGCCTGTCAGCACCCGTAGTGTTCAGGTAGCCATCCAAGGCGTCCTCTATGTCTGCCAGGAACGTCTCCGTGTCGTTTGGCTTACCTGGAATGTGGTCGAAGGTGCAGAAGTTAGAAAAATACAATTAAGCATTGCACTGCTAGTAATAACATAGGTCTGTCTAAGACACTATAAGCCTGTCAGAAGTTGCACAAATGCTCTCATTCAAGTGAATGGCATCAGAAGAATGAGGCAATTTGGTGAATTTTAATGTTTGGAAAATACACAGCAGAAGCCAATAAACAGTGTTGTGAACAGTTCTCATATTCAAGTGAATGGCATCACATGAACAAGAGATTTGTTTATTCATGTTCTTTATCTATTTTCATGCTCATGTTTTGAAATTATACTTGACTACCATTTCAATAACTATTATCAATAATCCTGAACATTAATTCAGTCACCTCTGATCGAGAAACATATTTTCCTATTACATTTATTGTCA
The DNA here is from genome assembly GCA_023634145.1 of Thymallus thymallus. Lineage (NCBI taxonomy): Eukaryota > Metazoa > Chordata > Actinopteri > Salmoniformes > Salmonidae > Thymallus > Thymallus thymallus. The sequence continues at coordinate 23,455,797 of CM042402.1, read as the reverse complement.
AATTGTCATTGTCAAATTCATCAACCGACATGATCTAGTCGCTCTGCCTTCTCGAAAAAGTAGCCAACTCAACAAGCCCCGCCAAAAGCTTGTACTGTCAGCGGCAGCTATCACTGCCTTCTTGCGCAAACGAAGGGCATGTTGAGGTACATTTGTTAACTATGAGGGTTGCATTGATGAATTTGTTAACTACGAGGGTTGCATGATGTAATTTATTTGCGGGCTGTTGAAGATGATTTTTAAGATGATCATATAATATATGTATACTAGAGTTGAGGTTAGCGCATCTGACTTGTGATTATTTGTCCGGGGTTCAGTTCAATACCTGCTATGTTTTTCTTTTTTTCTCCCAAAAGCAACACAGGCCTAATACGAGATATATAAAGTAAAGAGTAATCATAGGACATATAGTCTTTGGTTGCATGCTATTTTATGTCAATCAGGGTTAGGGTTAGGGTTTTTAAGGCAAAAAACTGTATGGGTTTATAGCTCTCTTGCGCCTCCATGTGGCTATCTGTGGGTACGTTTTGTGCAGGTTTACACCTTCTTCTTTAAAAAAATATATGGTTAACCATGACCAGAAAATGTTTAACTATGCGCCAGCCATCGTTAACAATGTGGGTCTCAACAACGTGTACTCAGGCGAACAGGTAGCGTGCTCACCAAGTAGCTGTAAACTTGTTAATGTTAGATAACCTGAGGTCAGCATCAGAGTTCAATGTGGGCAGGTCTTAGTGCCAAAAATAGCAAAGCAGGCTTTGTGACGTAGAATAATGGGCTGTGACGACGGACGCAATGAACTCGTTTTTTATCAGAAAAAAGCGTTGTTAAAAATGTCATTTGTCCAGACTACTAATGTTAACGTTACCTACGTCGTCAGGCTCCGGAAATTTCCTCCCTAAGTTAAATAATGAGACTACATTAGATGTCCGTGCTCACAATTGGCTCCCTAATGCAGTGTAGTTTTAAATGTTATATACTTAATAGTACAAACCTTGGTGGGAAGTCAGCCGCCTGTGTGTGAGGTAGACTACTGCACATGCACTTGGAGAAAGTGTGATATGATCACAGAGAAGACATTGCCGGCTTTGGCCGATGAGCTGGCTTCAGTTTAAAAGAATACATCCTTCCAGATGCCCGCCCAAAATGTCAAATTAACCAGCTTTTTTATGACATGCAGTTAACTCTTTAGAGGTTATATCACTTGAACATAAACATTACTCTTAATTCAGGGCTTCATACACAGTGACACTTTACACATCTAATAATTACCAATGACCACTTAACACCATGTTTATCACTTTTTGGCCCAGGTCCAAGCTACATTTAATCAACTAGACCACTTCCTCGATCAGATGCAAAACAGTTTTAAAATCTAAACCTAAATTGAATTGGACACCAGGAGCTTAAGGACCATGTCCTGGCCACATTGAACGTGTAATGTAATTGCACCATAATTTAGGGAATATTGGCCTCCTGACAACATTTTGAGTTGGCCTCACATCCTCACACTGTCACCGTTCAAATAAGTTTGGCACTTTGTATAGATGCACCAGATGCACCAGTTAACCCTGCTGTAGAAAACTATTTTATGCTGTGCAACAGACAGGCAGATGCCACCCAACATGCCAAAATCAATTTGGCATGTTGGGTGGCAAGTATAATTTCCAAGTATAATAATATGACTTAAATTAGGCTATTTTTTATTGCAAAGTCAGCTGGATGAAAACCTGTAAATCATATTAGATAAATAAGTTGTATGTTGAAGACACACTATTTGTTTATATTTAAGTCAACACAAAAAAGTTGCTCTAATTTCCACATCATACTTTTTTTTATTGAAAATAATGTAATACTGGAAATGTTTTTGTATACACCCATTGCAATTTTTATGTTCCCCTGACATGGACTTACAAATCAACAAAGTACTTTAATATTTGAGTGCTGCATAAGTACTTAAATTTAGCAAGGTGATAATACTTTTATTGCAAAGTCAGCTGAACAAATATACTGTATATAATTCAAGGTTGACAATTAAGATGTAAGTTGTAAACACACAATATGTTTACCTGATTGAACACAAAATGACAATGTTACAAATGCCAACTAAATATTACTTGTAAAAAAATAAAAATATATTATGTAAATTGCACTAAATGTTTGTGTGCAAAACTGGTTTGAAATATATATATTTTTTTATGTGTGAGGAAGTTAAATAATTACTTCAAAGTGTGTAATTGTTAAGGTCAACTTAAAAATGTAAAGTTCATATGACTTATCAAGTTTCATGTCAGTACCACTTAAAAGTGTTTGGAAATATTTAAGTTCAGTCTACTCATATTTGTGCTAGTAAAGCATAAGGTTTTACAGTGCAGTGTTGATGCAGTTCTCACATACAAGGGAGGCCACTGGTGCAGAGGGCATTTAGCGTTACTGGGCACTAAATGCACCATCTAGTGCTGTCTGATGAAAAGACACAGCAGGCCATCCCACAGCTGCAGCTTACCGTTGTCAGTCTCTCCATATCTCTCGAGATATAAACACACACACACAAGACCAGAGGGAATTATGCAAACATACCAATAAACATACAAAAACATTCAACATCTGGAACAAACCTACCTGGTAAAGTTAAGACTGATAGGGCAATGTAACACACTTTCTTTTTGTGTAATGTAAGCTGTTGACAAAAAAAAAGGTTTAAGTAATGATTGCAATGCATTTTTCATGTGAGGGACATACAGAACCTTCTCAAAAACCAGCCCACTTAAATGTTAAATATTCCATTGGCTTTCAACTAAATTGGTTCTGCTTTGTACCTCTGAAATGCTTAGAGACCCAGAATGTAATATTTGAAGGCTCAGGGCTGTTTCACCGTGTCAATGCTTCCTTTCAGTAATACATCTTCAGTGTTTTCATACCAATGTTAGGTAATGTTTTAAATGCTATTAGACTAAGCTTCTTCTGTATATAAACCAAAGGGCAATTCAGGATATTGAAATTATTTCATAAAACCTGATCTTGGATCAATGACATTATGAAGAGGTAATGGTGCAAATCTCAGGACTATTACATTAATGTGCTCATATCTCTGGGAAATCTTTTCCTTCGCTAAAATGATTCCCTTTTTCACTGGCATGCTTCCAGCTGAAAACAAATCACAATGCTCTCTCTCTCTAAAACATGAATGTTCTGCCTGGCTCTGAAAATACTCTCATTCATCATATTGTGTAAAACTGCCTCTCCAACAGCTCAGATACATGAAACCTTCCTCATTCTCTAAGCATAGATGAGACTGCGGATCCTCTATGCTAATTATCTCTGTATGTCTATTTTTGACCTATGGTGGGACTTTGAAAAACATGATAAATGACTACATACAAGTCATATCATAGAGAATGATAGAGGCCTCTAGTGGCCAAAATGCCATATTTTTATTTCACCTTTATTTAACCAGGTAGGCCAGTTGAGAACAAGTTCTAATTTACAACTGCGACCTATTAGCATGGGCAGCACCATTAAGGGCTTCTACCATTTTAATGTAGTCAACTGGGTGAGACTTCCAACTTCATTGGCTGATCGAATCGTGTTCAACCGGGTCATCAGGGGGGATTAGCCTATCTTGAAGAAAATATACTACTTAAAAATGAAGATCAATGGAGCTGCCCATGCTGTCACAGACCCTATAGTTGCATAGACAAAAATATGTCCTCTATCTCTATGGTCCAGATCTATTCTATTATATCGACATCCTACAACAGAGGCAATGACTACCTCTAAAGGATCAGAGATCTCTGGTCCTGAATAAAGGATAAACTGTTGTCTAATGGTATGTATGCTGAAATTCAAATACTATGTGGATGCTATGGTATGCAAATAGACTTTAAAATTGCAATTTATTTATCTAGTGGTAGTCAGACAAAACATTTTCAGTTGAACTAATTAAGAGATTTTCTTGTTCTCAGTTTTGCAAAAAAAAAAGATTATAGAGACTTGAAGCCTGATCTTTATATTGTAGATAGATGATACAAGTTCGCAATGTAAATTGGGAGTGCCTTAACCAGTTGTTTCTCTTGTCTTTAAACACACAAGTAATGCTGCAATTTGAACCAAAAGATAGGATAGAATGCGAAGTCCATGACAGAGTACACCAGTATATGTTCAGGTCTGTGTCGGAAAATGCAGAGTTTTGATGACTGTTCAGAGACGCATGGCAACGGCAGCCCCCGGCGCCTGCAGCTCCTGGTCCAGGAGGCGGAATAGCATGGCACATTTGTTGCGTTGGGGGGTTTGTCCCAGGGTGTGGTGCAGCCGGGCCTGCAGGTAGTGGACGTCACGGAGACGCTCCTTACAGTCCAGCACGGAGAAGTAGGCTGCAGCCTCGCCCAACGTCTGCACACCCAGGCCCAAAGCTGGAGGGAGACAACAGGCAGGAAGACTCTGAACAACTCCTGTGTGTACGTATATGACAAAGTAATTGGATCCACAAACGTACATTTCTTTGAGGTAGTGAGTGATATTAAGTTTTGGTGTTGGGGATGTGGGGTACCTGCATGCCTCTGGCCGTTGGGCCTGGTCCCAGCCATGGCCATCTGACAGCGGGCTGCCAGCAGCAGAGCTCTGCCCTTATCCATGACCGCTCCGTGAGCCAGGATGGGCTCCATCGCCTCATGAAGGACACCTAGAGCCTGCTCTGGAACTCCCAGCATCAACTTGACAGGGGGAAGGAGAAGAGCACAAACAATTTGAGTTTTTAAATATAACCCAGTATGAAGTTCCTTGTTTTGCCTACATGTGAGAGTTTGCTTTGCATACAGTTATGTCTAAGTTCAGGGGTTTGAAGATGTGTATATCTGAGAATGTGTGTGTGAGTATGTGTCGTTTTTTGTTGCCATAACAGGGTCACATATTGCGTGTGTGCATCTGTGGTGCTGACCTGAGTGAAAGCCAGGTGAAGGATGGTCTCGGAGGCCAGGGCCTGTAGGTGGTGCTGTCTGGCCAGGGTCAGGGCCTGCAGCAGGAGAGGAAGGGCTGTGGCAAAACCTGACGACTCCCAATGCAGCTCAGCTGTGGCCAGCATCACCCTGCACAACGTATACAAACATATCTAAAACCCATATCTGATATCTTGACACCTTGATAAACACAGTCACACCACATTCAAGGGCTCCATCGACAGATAGGGAGTTTGGAGTTTTATTTAGGGAGTACTGGCATACCTGATGATCATCTCTGTGTACTTAGTCTTCTCGCAGTACAGCTGCAGCCTCTGCAGGATACTGTATGCTTCAGTGGTCCGGTTCAAGGCCTTCAGCACTTGAGCTTTCCTGTTAACACGACAGATATACACATGGGTCGTTCTATTAAAAGTGTGTCTTATGATATTTTAAATAGAAATTGGGCACCAATATTACATTATAAAAGCCTTTAATATGAAATGAAGTGCCCTTTAATATAGACCACATTCAATAAATGTCCCTCCTTCAACCGTGTCCCTTCTAGGAAGATTTCAACACACAAATTTCTCTATCATTAATAGTTAAATCAGTGTAAAAAAGCAGGTTAGCTGGTTCTACTCTTTTTGGAAATGTGCTGGTGTTTGGTGGTGGAAAACTGAGCGGGTCGAGCATTACACGTAAACTCTGTTACCCATAGATAAACAGGCTAGAAATGTTTTAGCTATTTCTTTTTTTTTGTAAAGCACTGGAAGACTGTACAGGTGTTACCTGTTCTGAGTAAATACCCTTCCTTACCTATAGAGACCCTCAGTTTTGTTCAAAGCAGCAATGGCTGTGACATGTGGCTCTGCCAAGTGGTACTTCCCATCATTCATAGCTCTGGTAAACTGGATCTTGAGGTCACAGAGCATCCACAGCTGGATGATAGAGAACACAAACCATTAGATTTAACTTAGTTCATTACAGCCCACTTCATACCAGCCATGTCAGTGCCTATCATAAGAAGGCAACAGTGTTTCAGTATACTATAGCAATAGGAAAGTGCTAAACATGGGGATTGAGGTCAAGTCTAAAGTTGATGGATAGAGTAAGAGGTCAGAATGGGTCACCTTGGCATGTTGGGTGTGAGGTGGAAACTGCTCCTTCAGATGCTTCAGGACCTCAGAGACAGCCCCATACAGGCCCTGGAGGGAGAGGGACAGGAACATGTAACTAGCACAGGTCTCACTCACAGCCTACACAAGTGCACATCTTCTGAGCTGTAATCTGGATCACATCAATGCTTATGAAACAGCCCTGAGTGACTAAATGAGGACTGAGGGAGAAATGACAGTGGCACTGAAGTTAGAGAGACAAAGGTGGGATGAGGTGTACTAACTAAACTACAGTACCTGTTCAGCATGCAGCTCAGCCAGGTGGCAGAGGGCCACAGCAAAGGCCTCTGTGTTGTTCTGCTGGACCCCAAAGTTAACCTGCTCCAGGCTGTTCATGTTCAGGAGGAGCTGGGCCTGCTGCTGAGCCATGGTGCTGGACATGACAGAACATGGATGTTGGAGATATGCAGTCAGTGAATATGTGTTTGATGAATGAAATTAGTCAAGACAGGACATTTTCTTTATTACTATGTGAGTAAAAACCAGGTTTTATACTGAAAGATAAACTCACTGGTTAGGATTGTTTATGTTCAGTGTGGATTCTGATTTTCAGGGAGCATCAGGATGCATGAAGGAGACCCACCTCTTGCCATACATCCTCCATATGGATGTAGTCTGAGCCAGGCTGATGTCTATGAGCTCTGACAGGCTGTGCTTCCAGTGCAGGATGTCTGTGTCCTTCAGAGCATCCATCAGCTCATGGGCTGTCTTGCCCTGGATCGCCCCCTGCTGGACTAGGGACTGAATGCCCAGAGACGCCAGGTACTGAAAAGGAGAGAGAGGGTGAGGGTAATGCGAGGCTTAGTAAACACCTGGATGTACTGAACTCCCATAGCCTGACCTCTGTTTCAAACCTAAGCTATGGGCAGACCCATCGTTGGCAGTATTGACCCTATTGACTTTCTAAAGCCACTCTCCAACTTTGTTGATTCTTTCATTAAGCCTATTGTGCAAAAACTCCCAGCATTCGTCAAAGATTCTATAGATGTGATTAATAAAATATCAGAACTGTCTAATCTCCCTGACATCATCATATTGGCTACATCTTATCTAGAGAGCCTCTACACAAATATATCATGTGAATTCATCTCGGAACAGCTTCTCTAGTTCAACTATACTGAACAAAAATATAAATGCAACAATTTCAAAGATTTTACTGAGTTACAGTTCATATAAGGAAATCAGTCAATTTAAATAAATTCATTAGGCCCTTATCTATGGATTTCACATGACTGGGCATGGTTGCAGACATGCGTGGTCCCTGGAGGGCATTGGCCCACCCACTTGGCATCTAGGCCCACCCACTGGGGAGCCAGGCCCAGCCAATCAGAATGAGTTTTCCCCCACAAAAGAGCTTTATTACAGACATAAATACTCCTCAGAACCCCCGGCACCTCCCCCCTCGCAGGTGAAGAAGCCAGATGAGGTGGTGTTGGGCTGGCGTGGTTACACGTAGTCTGCGGCCGGTTGGACGTACCGCCAAATTCTTTAAAACTACGTTGGAGGCAGCTTATGGTAGAGAAGTAAACATTCAACTATCTGGCAAAAGCTCTGGTGGACATTCCTGCAGTCAGTATGCCAATGGCATACTCCCTCCAAACTTGAGACATCTGTGGCATTGTTTTGTGACAAAACAGCACATTTTAGTGTGCACAAAATCTGAGAGAAATACATTTTTTGTGCATATGGAACATTTGTGGGATATTCTATTTCAGTACAGAAGCTGAAGAACATACGCACATCCAGGTACTTTCTGCAGGTGCTGGAGTTGTAGGCAAACTCATGGGAAATGAAAAGCTGGGATAGAGAGACTGAAAAACAGCTTCTATCTCAAGGCCATCAGACTGTTAAATAGCCATCACTAGCCAGCTTCCATTCGGTTACGCAACCCTGCACCGTATATAGCTGCCCTATATACACATTTGAAGTCGGAAGTTTACATACACTTTTTCAACCACTCCACAGATTTCATGTTAACAAACTATAGTTTTGGCAAGTCGGTTAGGACATATACTTTGTACATAACACAAGTAATTATTCCAACAATTGTTTACAGACAGATTATTTCACGTATAATTCACTATATCAGAATTCCAGTGGGTCAGAAGTTTACATACACTAAGTTGACTGGGCCTTTAAACAGCTTGGAAAATTCCAGAAAATTATGTAATGGCTTTAGAAGCTTCTGAAGGTACCACGTTCAACTGTACAAACAATAGTGCGCAAGTATAAACACCATGGAACCACGCAGCCATCATACCGCTCAGGAAGGAGACGCGTTCTGTCTCCTAGAGATGAACGTACTTTGGTGCGAAAAGTGCAAATCAATCCCAGAACAACAGCAAAAGACCTTGTGAAGATGCTGAAGGAAACGGGTACAAAATTATATATATCCACAGTAAAACGAGTCCTATATCAACATAACCTGAAAGGCTGCTCAGCAAGGAAGAAGCCACTACTCCAAAACCGCCATAAAAAAGCCAGACTACAGTTTGCAACTGCACATGGGGACAAAGTTTGTTTTGTCCACTGGTCTGATGAAACAAAAATAGAATTGTTTGCCATAATGACCATCGTTATGTTTGGAGGAAAAAGGTGGAAGCTTGCAAGACGAAGAACACCATCCCAACCGTGAAGCACGGGGGTGACAGCATCATGTTATGGGGGTGCTTTGCTGCAGGAGGGATTGACTGGTTGCACTTCACAAAATAGATGGCATCATGAGGAAGGAAAATTATGTGGATATATTGAAGCAACATCTCAAGACATCAGTCAAGAAGTTAAAGCTTGGTCGCAAATGTGTCTTCCAAATGGACAATGACCCCAAGCATATTTCCAAAGTTGTGGCAAAATGGCTTAAGGACAACAAAGTCAAGGTATTGGAGTGGCCATCACAAAGCCCTGACCTCAAACCTATAGAACATTTGTGGGCAGAACTGAAATAGCGTATGCGAGCAAGGAGGCCTACAAACCTGACTCAGTTACACCAGTTCTGTCAGGAGGAATGGGACAAAATTCACCCAACTTATTGTAGAAAGCTTGTGGAAGGCTACCCGAAACATTTGACCCAAGTTAAACAATTTAAAGGCAATGCTACCAAATACTAATTGAGTGTATGTAAACTTTTGACCCACTGGGAATGTGATGAATGAAATAAAATCATTCTCTCTACTATTACTATTATTCTGATATTTTACATTCTTAAGATAAAGTGGTGATCCTAACTGACCTAAGACAGGGAATTTTTACTAGGATTTAAATGTACAGTCGTGGCCAAAAGTTGAGAATGACACAAGTATGGGTCTCCAAAGTTTGCTGCTTCAGTGTTCTTAGATCTTTGTCAGTAGTTACTATGGTACACTGAAGTATAATTACAAGTATTCCATAAGTGTCAAAGGCTTTCATTGACAATGACATTCAGTTTATGCAAAGAGTCAATATTTGCAGTGTTAACCCTTCTTTTTCCAAGACCTCTGCAATCCACCCTGGCATGCTGTCAATTAACTTCTGGGCCACATCCTGGCTGATGGCAGGCCATTCTTGCATAATCAATGCTTGGAATTTGTCAGAAGTTGTGGGTTTTTGTTTGTCCACCCGCCTCTTGAGGATCGACCACAAGTTCTCAATGGGATTAAGGTCTGGGGAGTTTCCTGGCCATGGACCCAAAATGTCAATGTTTTGTTCCCCGAGCCACTTAGTTATCACTTTTGCCTTATGGCAAGGTGCTCCATCATGCTGGAAAAGGCATTGGTCGTCACCAAACTGTTATTGGATGGTTGGGAGAAGTTGCTCTCTGAGGATATGTTGGTACCATTCTTTATTCATGGCTGTGTTCTTAGGCAAAATTGTGAGTGAGCCCACTCCCTTGGCTGAGAAGCAACCCCACACATGAATGGTCTGAGGATGCTTTACTGTTGGCATGACACAGGACTGATGGTAGCAGTCACCTTGTCTTCTCCGGACAAGGTGTTTTCCGGATGGCCCAAACAATCGGAAAGGGGATTCATCAGAGAAAATTACTCTACCCCAGTCCTCAGCTGTCCAATCCCTGTACCTTTTGCAGAATATCAGTCGGTCCCTGATGTTTTTCCTGGAGAGAAGTGGCTTATTTGCTGCCCAAATTGCCTCACACCTGCCTGCTGCCATTCCTGACTAAGCTCTGCACTGGTGGTGCCCCGATCCGGCAGCTGAATCAACTTTAGGAGACGGTCCTGGCGCTTGCTGGACTTTCTTGGGCGCCCTGATGCCTTCTTCACAACAATTGAACCTCTCTCCTTGAAGTTCTTCATGATCTGATAAATGGTTGATTTAGGTGCAATCTTACCAGCAGCAATATCCTTGCCTGTGAAGCCCTTTTTGTGCAAAGCAATGATGATGGCACGTGTTTCGTTGCAGGTAACCATGGTTGACTGAGGAAGAACAATGATTTCAAGCACCACCCTCCTTTTAAAGCTTCCAGTATGTTATTCTGACTCAATCAGCATGACAGAGTGATCTCCAAATTTGTTGTCTTCGTCAACACTCTCACCTGTGTTAACGAGACAATCACTGAAATGATGGCAGCTGGTCCTTTTGTGGCAGGGCTGAAATGCAGTGGAAATGTTTTTGGGGGATTAAGTTCATTTTCATGGCAAAGAGGGACTTTGCAATTCATCTGATCACTCTTCATGACATTCTGGAGTATATGCAAATTGCCATCATCAACATTGAGGCAGCAAACTTTGTGGAGACCAATACTTGTCATTATCAAAACTTTTGACCACGACTGTATTTGGCTAAGGTGTTTGTAAAGATAGATCGGTACTTTATTGATCCCCGAGGGGGAAATTTCTTTGTCAAGCAGCTACAACAAAACACAGGGCAGGTGCAAAATGCCACAACGAAGGTACACAAAAGACAGATACACGATATATAGAGCGGCAGTATGAAAAAGTATAGAAATACAAGATATCTGGAGTGCAATAAAAAGCTATAAAAAGACATTGCATAGTATGGGTGGTTGGCTGAATATGTACACTATACATTGGTGGATGTTGGATGGTTAACTATACTATACGGTCGATGGCAGAGAAATACTTCAGTAGCTAAAAATGCATATGATATGAGCGAGGGTAATAATAGTTTACTTAATAGACAGACTGGCCAAATGAACAGGTAAGTAAATATCTTGCATGGTTACATAAACTGTACAGGTAAATGACAGGAAGAGAAACTTAAATAGCCAAATGTGTGTATGATATAATTTGGGGTAATAATAGTAATTCCCTTAAAATACAGTCTTTAGTGCGCAGGGTTGAATTACAGATAGCTGCACGTATTGCACATTCGATATACTAAAAGCAATGAGAAAAGGTGAATGACTACGTAAGTTAGGTCCAAGTAATACTTGCAATATTGCACGTGATATGATATAACAATTGTACATGAGTATGTATATATAGACCTGCATGAATAAATAGGTCCTGAGTGAATGAGTGATTACAGACCAGAGTTACTCACGGATGGATGCATAATTGTTAAACCAGGGCCTAGCACCCCAACAGTTCCAGATCTATGTTGCCGACGGCACGGCACCCCGGTGAGGCATTATATAGTCTAATAGCCGCCGGCAGGAAGGATGGCCAGCAGTTTGGCCAGGATCCCGTCTTCTTCTCATTCAGCAGGGCCTTCAGGTCGCTGGTGACCCAGGGTTTATTGTTTGGAAAACAGCGTACCTTCCTGGTGGGTACAGTGTTGTCTACACAAAAATGTATATAGTCCGTTATGCAGTCAGTAAGTCCATCAATGTCCTCCCCATGAGCCTCACAGAGCACATCTCAGTCTGTTGTTTCAAAGCAGTCCTGTAGGGCCTCATTCGCCTCCGGAGACCATCTCCTAATGGTCCTGGTGGTCGCAGGCTGCTGTTGGACCAAAGGCCTGTAGTGTGGAATGAGGTGGACAAGGTTGTGATCCGATCTACCGAGGGGAGGGAGTGCAGTGGAGTTGTATGCGTCCTTCACATTAGCATATAACAAGTCCAGAGTTTTATTATTCCTGGTTGGGCACTTCACAAACGGTTTGAACGTGGGCAGCGTTGAAGAGAGAGATGCATGGTTAAAATCCCCCGAAATGGCAAAGAAAGCACTGGGATGCACTGTCTGTAACCTTGCGATAGCAGAGTGGATGACGTCACACGCTGTGTTTGCGTCCGCGGAAGGCGGGATGTAAACAATAACAGCAATGGCCGCCGTGAATTCCCTCGGCAAATAGTAGGGTCTCAGGCTAACGGCTAATAGTTCAATGTCTGGGCTACAAAACTCTTCCTTAAGAATAATATGTCTTGGATTATACCATCTATTGTTAACTAATAAAGCCAGCCCACCACCCTTGCTCTCACCGGAAGAGACGCGATCCCTGTCCGCTCTGATGGTCTGGAAACCGCCGATAGTGACGTTCTCTATGGGGATTTTATCGTTCAGCCAAGTCTCTGTGAAAAACATTAGGCTCGTTTCCCTATAATCCCTTTGTCTTCAGACTTCAACTGTACACATAGACATGGAATTACTGGCCACTTTATTGTTTACATACTGGTCTACTCATCTCATATGTACAGTCGTATGAAAAAGTTTGGGCACCCCTCTGAGGCTGCATAATAATTTACTCTGTCGTCACAGAAAATGATCACAGTGGCATGCCATTCATTTTCTATTAAAAGCTGAGTACTGGGGTATTGTCCAGACAAAGATTTTTAGTGTAGCAATATTAAGTTGTATGAAATTAAATCAGATGTGAAAAATAGGCTATGCAAAAATTTGGGCACCCTTGAATACCTGTAACTACTTAGCACTGATTAATTGGAACACACAATTGGTTTGGTGAGCTCATTAAGCCTTGAACTTCATAAACAAGTGCATCCAATCATGAGAAAAGGTATTTAAGGTGGCCAATTGCAAGTTGTTGTTCTCTTTGACTCTCCTCTGAAGAGTGGCAACATGGGGACCTCAAAACAACTCTCAGATGACCTGAAAACAAAGATTGTTCAACATTATGGTTTAGAGGAAGGCTACAAAAAGCTATCACAGAGATGTAAGCTGTCAGTGTCCACTGTGAGGAACATAGTGAGGAAATGGAAGACCACAGGCACAGTTCTTGTTAAGGCCAGAAGTGACAGGCCAAGTAAAATATCGGAAAGGCAAAGGATGGTGAGAACGGTCAAAAACAGCCCACAGACCACCTCCAAAGACCTACAACATCATCTTGCTGCAGATGGTGTCACTGTGCATCGTTCAACAATTCAGCGCACTTTGCACAAGGAGAAGTGATGTCTTTTCTGCACACAAGCCACAAACAGAGTCACTTGAGGTATGCAAACGCACATTTGGACAAGCCAGCTTCATTTTGGAATAAGGTGCTGTGGACTGATGAAACAAAGATTGAGTTATTTGGTCATAACAAGGGGCGTTATGCATGGCGGCAAAAGAACACAGCGTTCCAAGAAAAACACTTGCTACCCACAGTAAAATTTGGTGGGGGTTCCATCATGCTGTGGGGCTGTGTGGCCAGTGCCGGTAATGGGAATCTTGTTAAAGTTGAGGGTCGCATGGATTCCACTCAATATCAGCAGATTCTTGGGAATAATGTTGAAGAATCAGTCAAAAGTTAATGTTACGCCGGGGCTGGATATTTCAACAAGACAACGACCCAAAACACTGCTCAAAATCTATCCGGGAATTTATGCAGAGGAACAAGTACAATGTTCTGGAATGGCCATCCCAGTCCCCAGACCTGAATATCATAGAGAATCTGTGGGATGATTTGAAGCGGGCTGTCCATGCTCGGCAACCATCAAACCTAACTGAACTGGAGATGTTTTGTAAGGAGGAATGGTCCAAAATACCTTCATCCAGACACTCATTAGAGGCTATAGGAAGCGTCTAGAGGCTGTTATTTTAGCAAAAGGAGGCTCTGTGATTTTTCTGTTGGGGTGCCCAAATTTATGCACCTGTCTAATTTCATTTTATGCATATTGCACATTTTCTGTTAATCCAATAAACCTCATTTCACTACTGAAATATTACTGTGTCCATCAGTTATTTGATAGATCAAAATTAAATTTCTGATCCAAACACCCAATTATTTATAAATGGAAATCATGGAAATTGTCAGGGGTGCCCAAACTTTTTCATACGACTGTATTCTATTCTACTGTATTTTAGTACATTTACATTTAAGTCATTTAGCAGATGCTCTTATCCAGAGCGACTTAGTTACTGCATACATGTTCATACTTTTTTCCGTACTTTGTACTTTTTTCGTTTATTTAGTTTTTAGTCTATGCCACTCCGACATTGCTAGTCCTAATATTTATATATTTCTTAATTCCATAATTTTACTTTTAGATGTGTGTATTGATAGATACTACTGCACTGTTGGAGTTAGAAACACAAGCATTTCGCTACACCCGCAATAACATCTGTTTTGCATTTATTTCAGCTCATAAAACATGGGACCAACACTTCACATGTTGCGTTTATATTTTTGTTCAGTGTAAGTTCACACCCAAAGCCTTTATGATTAAAAACATAGTAATGAAGCTCCGGCATATGCTCACCTCAGACCCGGCACTCAGCCAGGCATTCGAGGACCCCCCCCCCTTATTAATCTACAAATGGGGACCCAATCTTCACAGTAGACTTGTCCAAGCCAGTCTCTACACAGGTTCTAAACAAACCCTCCCATACTGGTCGGCAGGGAGCCTAGCGGTTAGAGCGTTGGGCCAGTAACTGAAAGGCCGCTGGTTCGAATACCCGAGCCGACAAGGTGAAAAAAAGAACCTGTCGATGTGTCCTTGAGCAAGGCTCTTACCACATTTGCCCCAGGGGCTGTTGGTAGGCAGTCATTGTCCCCAAATCCCCTGAGATGTAAATGACCCGTGGCAATAGTGCTCAGTGCTACAACACCAAAATATTACTTGAGTTCTGACACCCTAGGTCTGGAAAAATAGTGTTAAAGGCCTGATCATAAGCAACACAAAACATGTGATTTACATCCTACGCTGTGTTTGTGATAACATGTACATGGGCAAGACATCCAGAAGCTTGAAACAGAGAATAAGTGAACATAAGAGTTCTATTAGACGCAAGGATGAAAATTACCCTGTTTTTTTATAAAAAAATGTACACAGTGCGTCTTCTCTACAATTACAGTAGGGCTGTCCTGTATTCATGACAGCCTTACTGGCCCAATACTTCCAACAGGTTTCCTTAACTTTTATCTAGTTGTTTTCTAGATTTCTCCTAGTTCTACATATGTATATAGTGTTGTATATATTTTTCTTTTGACATTTTTCAGCTTCATTTCTCTCTTTGAGAGTATGGGTTCCTTATACTAAGACATTCCCTGTGTACATGTGTTTTTGTTCTAGTAGAAATACATCTATAATATGTTCTGTTCTATCCTGTATTTCTTAGTATATTATATTATTATGACAACCTGTGGCCCTTTTGGGTACTTTAGATTACCACAGATGTCTGCAAATACCTCTGGCTCGCTGTGTGGCCTTATCTGTCCCACTATTGTTTGTGGAGATATGCTCTGATGAAAGTCGACTGACCTACTATAATTTAAATAAATTAGCATCTGGCTGGAAGTGTGTGTAGCTTATTCGTGTTTCTCCAGTTAGCCTTTTGCCTCCAGCACCTTCACAAATCAGCTATGGCTGTGCGGTAGATTCTGACTATTATCTGAATCTATTGCATAAAAAGTGTACAAGAACCTGGAGTGGTCCCGTCTTCTATGCAAGCTCATGCTATTCTTACCGGTAGACAGAAGTGGGCAGCCATTTTCACAGAGTCCTCAGTTAGCACAGAACTGTCAGATCCTTTCATCTGTTCCAGAGTATAAAGCCAACTCTGAAAGAGATACAAATACATTCAGAGGATTACACAGATAAAGCATTGGTGCTGATAAAGTGGTAGAAGGTACAGACACAGACCAACCTTCACTACCCATATTGTGTAAATACTGTATGTTGAGCATAGAACACAAAAGTAAAAGCTCCTACAAGGCAATGCTGCAGGCACACGTGATCGTTGGACTCCTGGGCGATGCGGATAGCTTCCTGTAGAGCCAGGTCAGCCTGTTGACTGAGTCAAGAGTTGGAGTTTTTATATTTATTTTGACATGAATCAATACCGCAAAGATAAATTGCAACTGATATTGAGACAGATTTTCCATATCTATGCCCTCTACTACTCACTAGTGTCCAAAGCGACAGTGCAGCGCTGCCAGGTTGAGGGCAGCATAGCGGAGACTTCTCCCGTAGCCTTCGTCCCCGTTGCTCTTTCCCTCGCTCCCCGACAGGATGAGGCGGTCAAAGTAATGTAACAGGCTGTGGGTGGAGATGAAGATGTCCTGGACTCGCATGCTGTTCAGGTAGCTCAGGTAATGCTGCAGAGACAAAACACACAACAGCTACCTCAAGCACTATCAGGATGACCAAAAATCACTCAAAAGCTCCCTTTCTTTCTGTTCCAGACAACTTTCCTGTCATGTTTGTTTGAGTGAGTCCATATTAATTGATAGTAGAGCCTCACCGCCTCAGCAAAGTCAGGGTTGAACTTGAGCATGTTGTTCAGCTCGTCCTGCAGGACAGCTGGCTTCAGGGCTTTGTTCTCATCATTCTTTAGAAGGTATGCCTGTCTAGCAAGAAAGTACTCTGCTTGCTTCTGCGAGAGTGGGCCTCTGCTTGGGGCATCCTCATTTCTATAGAACGAAAGGTAGCAAATAAGGAAAAAGAGAAATGTGCAAAGGATAAGCTGATGACTATCACACTGATGAGAATGATTACTAAATGTCATCATGCCTGGTGTTCAACCTTCCCAGGTTCTCTCATGTCACCCTGCTCCTCGGCACACTCCACTGGCTTCCAGTCGAAGCTTGCATCCATTACAAAACCATAGTGCTTGCCTACAGAGCAGCAGAGGGAACTGCCCCTTCCTGCGTTCAGGCTATACTCAAACCCAACCTGAGCACTCCACTCTGCAACCTCTGGTCTCTTGGCTGTTCCACCCCTACAGGGGTCAGCTCCCGCTCAGCCCAGTCAAAGCGCTTCTCTTCCTGGCACCCCAATGGTGGATCCAGCTTCCCCCTGCCCATCTTCCGAAAACATTTGAAAACCTACCTCTTCAAACAGTATCTTAAATAATCCTGTGATATGGGTCTGTCTCAAACAGCTATTAAGATGAAATTGTAAGTAGCTCTCAATAAGGGTGTCTGGTAAATTACTCAAATGTAATCAATGCTTCCACAGTACTCCCCTCTACTACCACCTCTGCTTTAACTTATACAAGTGAATTATACAAACCTTAGCTCAGACTCATGCAGCGGTGCAGTGTCCAGCTCCTCCTTCTCCATCTTCTCCCCTACAGTGTCCTCTGTGCTGGTGAGGTCCATGTCAGAGTCGTCTGCAGCCAGCCCCACCTGGCCATCACCAGGCTGGGCGTAGTGACTATGGTAGTACTGCTGCAGGGCTTTGTACAGTTTGTACACCTGGCTGAAGGACAGCTTGTTGTAGGCCAAGAGCATGTGTCTCATGAACAGGCCTGAGAAAACAAAGACAGGGTCATGATGAGAACTCATACAATCTGTGCCCAAAATTCTAAGGAAAGTCATATAGCACCGCTCTAACTAAACACGATGTTCCGTTGATCCAACATTTGGACTTTTGAGTCAAATGATGCGTACTATTACTCACCAACAACACTGGTCTTATACGCCTCAGAATCAATAGCGCTAAAAGGAGTGGGGAGGGTGGCAAAGAAATATTCCATGTCCTTCAACTCTCCATCAGCCATTTCATGTAACCTGTAAAGAGATAATGTGTGTGATGAAAGAACAGATTACATGCAGCACTGACCTCTTACACTAAACATAGGCCTAGGCCACAGCAATTGAGTCAATGACTCATCCATACCGGAGTTTCACAGCATATGCTGTTTGAGGGCAACATTCTTCCACAGTCTTCAGGAATTGGCCAAGAGTCAAGTCTGGACCCTGACAGACAGACAAACATTTGATAAAGAAAATCAAGCAATTGCCAGTTGAAAGTACAAGTTGTAAGGTGGTCAATAGCTTGTCCAACCTGTTGTAGAGGCAGGATGAGTTTGTTCAAGCGCCTCCTTTCCTGAAGAGCAATTGGTTTTGACGTGGTCATCTCGTACAGCAAGGCCAGAACGGAGATTTTATACGGAGTCACCCAATCTTTTATGCCAAAGACATTGGCATGGACCACCCCATTGGTCATCATTGGGTTGAAATACAAACTTTCATGTACGCTCGCCATTGTTTAAATTGGAAAGTGAACTATCTTAAAAAATATTATACAGTTACATTTCAACAGAGTTGTATGAAGCCAAATAATCAAGCAAAACATGCAACAATTCGCATACCATGTTATCGAGCTAACGTTAGCTAGGCAGACTTCCTTGCTAGCTTCTTGAGAGACTAGCTACCTTATATTGTTATGCGCAATTTCTTAGCCAGGCTGACTTATGGTATTTAAACATACGGCCTGTACCCTACCTGCCCTTATAGATGTAATATTGACAGTAGTAGTTTGGTAGCTAGCTGTATGGATTTTAAACCATGTTTACTGTTACCACCCCGTCGCTTTTGCTTCAAACTGCCCTCCTTCTGTCCCTCTCTAATGACGTATCTACATGGCCACGCCCCTAACAGGCACAACAAAAAAAACTCCGATAGATAGATAGATAGATAGATAGATCCCCGAGGGGGACATTTCTTTGTCAAGCAGCTACAACAAAACACAGGGCAGGTGCAAAATACCACAACGAAGGTACACAAAAGACAGATACACGATACATAGAGCGGCAGTATGAAAAAGTATAGAAATACAAGATATCTGGAGTGCAAAAAAAAAGCTATAAAAAAAAAGCTATAAAAAGACAGTGATTGGTTGAATATGTACACTATACATTGGTGGATGTTGGATGGTTAACTATACTACTACGGTCGATGGCAGAGAAATACTTCAGTAGCTAAAAATGCATATGATATGAGTGAGGGTAATAATAGTTTACTTAATAGACAGACTGGCCAAATGAACAGGTAAGTGAATATTTTGCATGGTTAAATTAGCTGTACAGGTAAATATACAGTTATATTTACAGATAAGTGAATACTTGCATGGTTACATAAACTGTACAGGTAAATGACAGGAAGAGAAACATAAATAGCTAAATGTGTGTATGATATAATTTGGGGTAATAATAGTAATTCCCTTAAAATACAGTCTTTAGTGCGCAGGGTTTAATTACAGATAACTGCACGTATTGCACATTCAATATACTAAAAGCAATGAGAAATGGTGCAACTGACAGGATACTAATATGCATTCCTGAGTGAATGACTACGTTAGGTCCAAGAATTACTTGCAGTATTGCACGTGATATGATATCACAACTGTACGTGAGTATGTATATATATACAGACCTGCATGAATAAATAGGTCCTGAGTGAATGAGTGATTACGGACCAGGGTTACTAACGGATGGATGCATAATTGTTATACTAGGGCCTAGCACCCCAACAGTTCCAGATCTATGTTGCCGACGGCACGGCACCCCGGTGAGGCATTATATAGTCTAATAGCCGCCGGCAGGAAGGACCTCCTGTAGCGCTCTCTGGCACACCGTGGTGGAATCAGTCTGTGACTGAAGGTGCTCCTCTGCGTCATAACCATGGCATACAGAGGGTGGGTGGCGTTGTCCATGATGGTCAGCAGTTTGGCCAGGATCCGAATGGTAAAGAACATCTAGCCGCTCAAGAGCAACCTTATCTGCCGATCTATAAATTACGTCTCCGTAATCTAGCATGGGTAGGATGGTCATCTTAATCCGGGTTAGTTTGGCAGTTTGGGTGAAAGAGGAGCGATTACGATAGAGGAAACCAAGTCTAGATCTAACTTTAGCCTGCAGCTTTGATATGTGCTGAGAGAAGGACAGTGTACTCTCTAGCCATACTTCCAAGTACTTGTATGAGGTGACTACCTCAAGCTCTAAACCCTCAGAGGTAGTAATCACACCTGTGGGGAGAGGGGAATTTTTCTTACCAAACCACATGACCTTTGTTTTGGAGGTGTTCAGAACAAGGTTAAGGGCAGAGAAAGCTTGTTGGACACTAAGAAAGCTTTGTTGTAGAGCGATTAACACAATATCTGGGTAGCTGAGTATAAGACTGTATAATCTGCATATACAGCGGGTGAAATAAGTATTGAACACGTCACCATTTTTCTCAGTAAATATATTTCCAAAGGTGCTATTGACATTCTTCCACACAAACAGTCTTCAAATCTTGAAGGTTCCGTGGGCCTCTTCTATGATCTTCAGTTCTTTCCATATATTTTCAATGGGATTTAAGTCAGGTGATTGGCTGGGCCATTCTAGCAGCTTTATTTTCTTTCTTTGAAACCAAATGAGAGTTTCCTTGGCTGTGTGTTTGGGATCATTGTCTTTGGGATCGTTTCATCTTCATCATCTTGGTAGATGGCAGCAGATTTTTGTCATGAATTTCTCGGTAAATTTGCCCATTCATCCTTCCTTGCCAGTACCATTTGCTGAAAAGCAGCCCCACACCATGATGTTCCCACCTCCAAACTTCACTGTTGGTATGGTGTTTTTAGGGTGATGTGTAGTGCCATTTCTCCTCCAAACATGGTGTGTATTATGACATCCAAACAGTTCAATTTTGCTCTCATCTGACCACACTATATTCTCCCAGTATTTCACTGGCTTTTCCAAATGTTGTGCAGCAAACTTTAAACAAGCTTCAACATGCTTTTTTTTCAGCAATGGAGTCTTGCGTGCTGAGCGTGCATACAGGCCATGGCGGTGGAGTGCATTACTTACTGTTTTCTTTGAGACAACAGTACCTGCTAATTGCAGGTCTTTTTGAAGCTCTCCACAAGTGGTCCTTGGCTCTTGGACAACTCTTCTGATTATTCTTTTCACTCCTCTGTCAGAAATCTTGCGAGGAGCACCTGGTCGAGGCAAATTTATGGTGAAATGATTGTCTTTCCACTTCCGTATTATGGCCCCAACAGTGCTCACTGGAACATTCAGAAGCTTAGAAATGCGCCTATAACCAATGCCATTATTATGTTTTTCAACAATTAGGTTGCGAATGTCTTGAGACAGCTCTTTGCTTTTACCCATCATGAGATGTGTCTTGTGTGACACCTTGGCAATGAGACCTTTTTATAGGCCATCAGTTGGGACTGAACCAGCTGATATTAATTTGCACTGACAGGGGGCTGGATTGCTTTTTAATTACTGATAGTTTTCAGCTGTTGTCTTGGCTTTCCATGCCTTTTTGCACCTCCCTTTCTTCATGTGTTCAATACTTTTTCCCTGTGTCATTTCACATTATTACACATAACTTAATTTCTGAACTTATTTGTTTTGGGTTGTTACCAACATCTAGTGAAAATTTCATGTCAATAGCACCTTTGGAAATATATTTACTGAGAAAAATGGTGACAATACTTATTTCACCCGCTGTACATGGATAAGAGAGCTTCCTACTGCCTGAGCTATGTTGTTGATGTAAATTGAGATAAGCGTGAGTTCTAGGATCGAGCCTTGGGGTACCCCATACCCCATACCCCATACGCTGCCCTCTTTGAGAGAGGTAGTTAGCAAACCAGGCCAAAGACCCCTCAGAGACACCAAAACTCCTTAGCCGGAATGGTCTACCGTATCAAAACCTTTGGCCAAGTCAATGAAACAGCAGCACAACATTGCTTAGAATCAAGGGCAGTGGTGACATCATTGAGGACCTTTAAAATTGCAGTGACGCAACCATAACCTGAGCGGAAACCAGACGGCATACCAGAGAGAATACTATAGACATCAAGAAAGCCAGTCAGTTTATTGAAAAGTTTTTCCAACACTTTTGATAACAGTGCAAAATAGAAATAGGCCTATAACAGTTAGGACCAGCTTGATCTTCCCCTTTAAATAAAGGACGAACCGTGGCTGCCTTCCAAGCAATGGGAACATCCCCAGAGAGGCGAGACAGTTTAAAAAGGTCAGAGATAGGCTTGGCGATGATAGGGGCAGCAACCTTAAAGAAGAAATGGTCTAAACCATCTGTTTTTTGGGGGTCAGGTTTAAGGAGCTCCTTTAGCACCTCAGACTCAGTGACCGCCTGCAGGGAGAAACTTTGTAGCTGGGCAGGGGAAAAAGAGTGAGGAGCATCAGGGCTAGTCACATTAGAAGGGCTGGGAGATGAGGAAATGTTGGACAGGCAAGGAGGCATGGCTGAGTCAAATAGGAATCCTGATTTAATGAAGTGGTGATTAAAGAGCTCAGCCATGTGTATCTTTTCAGTAACAACCACATCATCAACTTTAAGGGACATGGGCAGCTGTGAGTAGGATGGTTTATTCTCCAGGTCTTTAACCGTTTTCCAGAACTTCTTGGTCTAAACCCACAGAGAGAGAACTGCTCCTTAAAGTAACTAACTTTGACCTTCCGGATAGCCTGAGTGCACTTATTTCGCATTTGCCTGAACAAGAGCCAGTCAGCCTGACTATGCGTGAGCCTTTCACAAAATGCAATTCTTGAGGTGGAGTAAGTCTGCAAGATCACGGTCGAACCAGGGGCTGAACCTGTTTGTAATTCTCATTTTATTTATAGGGGTGTGTTTGTTAACAATACCACTGAAAATATAAAAAAAGAAGGTCCAAGCGTCTTTGACAGAGGGGATCAAGCTGATTCTATACCAATTTACAGAGGCCAGGTCATGAAGGAAGGCTTGCTCATCACGTTTTTTACCAAACGTCTATGACAAATCAGGACAGGTTGTTTCACTGAGCAGCCATTACAAACACAGGCTGTAAAACAGTGATCACTAAGGTTATTACAGAAAACACCATACTGATACCTATCAGGATTATTTGTTAGAATAAAATCGAGGAGAGTAGCTTTTTCTGGGTGTTTGGAGTCATACCTTGTGGGATTGGTAATCTGAGAAAGATTTAGGGAGTCCCATTGCTTTAGGGCTTGGTCAGGTGGTTTCAGCATGTCCCAGTTTAGCAGGACAAATTCAGGCCAGGTGAGAGCTTAGGGCAGGTAGGGTACAGGCCGGTGCTGATGGAGGACGATAACACCCAGCAACAGTCAACAAAGAGCTATTTGAAAGTTTAATGCTTAAAACCAGCAAATAAAATTGTTTGGGGGAAGACTTGGTGGAGACAACCGAGCACTGAAGGTGATCCTTGGTAAAGACTGCCACTCCCCCACCTTTGGAAGATCTGTCTTGCCGAAAAAGGTTATAACCAGAAAGGTTAACATCAGTATTCAAAACACTCTTCCTTAACCACGTCTAAGTAATGACCAACACATCTGGATTGGAGCTGTGAACCCACACTTTCAATTGATCTATTTTAGCTAATAAGCTTCTAGTGTTAACGTGCAGAAAACCCAGGCTTTTACAAGAGCAGAAATCAGTGAAGCAGATATCAGAGCACAAGTCAGAATTGGTCTAGCAACAGTATATGGGCCAGATTGTACATGCACATTTCCAGATATCATCAACAGTAATACAATCAAGGCAGGGCAGAGGACAAGGTGATATTTTTCAATATATTTGGCTATATTTACTCTCAGAATCAAAAATGCTAATTAACATCAAAGTAGACATCATGCAAAACTACAAATCCCTGCAAGCTCCTGCACGTCATCTCCAGCTGACACCTTTGCTAACAGGTATTGTGTCAGTATAAAACTTACACAAGACAGTTCACACAATTGTACATTTAAAGAATTTTTGCCAATGTGTTCATTACTACATTTAGCTAACACTAGATAGTAAATCCAGAGATTCTTACCTTTGCCTGGTCCAGAACATAATGGCATTTTTAGTTCATTATGATAGCCACATTAGCAGCTAATTCGGGGGTAAATACAAGTGAATATACAGGTGAACGATTGGAACCATTTCCCTTTTTGACAGCTAGGTTTTAAGGGTATTATGAATCATACTGTGGTACTCTATACATATGCTGCGTTGAAACATGTCGGAAATGTCAGAGTTTCCTAGTTCCGACTAGCACATGAATGCGGCAGAAGTTGGTGATGAGCAACTGCAGAATTTTTCAGTCGACTGCAGTCAAAACTTCATGACCTTTAATCACATGGTTTTTGTAAAGTTCATGCAGTCAGTCATGTAGGCACATCCCCATAATGCAACACACTTTGGAAGGTGTCACCGACTTGACAAAATGTATCCGCTCGAACGCGCCCGCTGTCTTGCTTAAAGTTTGAGATGCTAGTGGAAGGAAGGAAGATGTGCAGTGTTAAGGAGTCTCCAGTCCAGACAAGACGTAGCAGACAAGACCTGCTTCATGAGGTACTACAAACCCATGGCAGGTGTAAACAAATGGGTACGCAGAAAATATTTACATGGGTCCCAGCCCATGTGGGAGTGGAGGGGAACGAGGCAGTTGATGTACTGGCTAAACAAGCACTAAGTAGTGGGGATGTTGATGTTATAGTTTCAATGAGTAAGGCAGTGGCAAAAAAGCATGATATGGACAGTGATGGTGGAGAAATGGCAGGAGCAGTGGAATAGAGATACTAAGGGCAGGCATTTATTTCAAGTACAGAGGAGAGTTGGGGAGGGGAGGACGGCAGGAAGGGACAGAAGAGAGGAGGCTATATTTACAAGATTAAGGGTGGGATACAGCCAGTTGAACAAGACCTTATATGTGATAGGAAAGCATCCAACAGGAAAATGTGAATATTCCCAGTAAACGGAGACAGCATTGATACAATGTGGGCATTATTGGAGGGAATTAGGTATTATTTAACTAGGCAAGTCAGTTAAGAACAAATTCTTATTTACAATGATGGCCTCTCTACAGGGTCAGCCCCTGGAGCAAACTAGGGATAAGTGCCTTGCTCAAGAACACACCTAGGCTAGGTATTTGAACCAGTGACCTTTTAGTTACTGGCCCAACACTCTAACCGTTTGGCTACCTAATAAATAAATAATTTGGATTTGTTATATGCTAATGTGAAGGATGCATACAACTCCACTGCACTCCCTACCCTAGGTAGATCGGATCACAACCTTGTCCACCTCACCCCACTCTACAGGCCTATGGTCCAACAGCAGCCAGCGACCACTAGAACCATTAGGAGATGGTCCCCGGAGGCGAATGAGGCCCTACAGGACTGCTTTGAGACAACAGACTGAGTTGTGCTCTGTGAGGCTCATGGGGAGGACATTGATGGACTTACAGACTGCATAACAGACTATATACATTTTTGTGTAGACAACACCGTACACACCAGGAAGGTACGCTGTTTTCCAAATAATAAACCCTGGGTCACCAGCGACCTGAAGGCCCTGCTGAATGAAAAGAAGAGGGCCTTCAAGGAGGGGGACAAGGACAAATTGAAATGAGTCCAGAGTGAGCTGAAGTTGCGGATTGCTGAGGGGAAGAGAGTGTATAAGGAGAAGATGGAGGACAAGCTGAGGCAGAGCCAGGTGAGAGAGGTGTGGAAGGGTATGAGAAATATCACTGTCTTCAAAAAGTCAAACTGTGGGCAGACGGACAAGCTATAAGTATATTATTGATTACTAGAGCTGGCTTCCACAACATGTGAACAATATCAGAAAAAAATGGGCATATGTTTTAGTAAGTGGTGTCAGGTGTGGTCATGGGACGTTTCCAAGTGTCCCTAAACCTCTCCAAAGTGGCATGTGTCTGTAAATTAGATAGGGGATAGAAGCTGTTCAGGAGCCTGTTGGTGTCAGACTAGATGCACTGGTGCCGATTGCCGTGCAGTAGCAGAGAGAACAGTCTATGGCTTGGGTGGCTGGAGTCTTTTTACTTTCACACCGTCTGATATAGAGGTCCTGGATGGCAGGGAGCTTGGCCCGGAGATGTACTGGGCTGTCAGCACCACCCTCTGTAGCGCCTTGCGATCGAGGGCGGTGCTATTGCCATACCAAGTATGAGGGAGAAGGGGATACAGGAAATTAGTTTAAAGAGTATATTGAGTAGAACGTCATTAGATATAGTCTCAAATATTTTATCTTTTTTTTTTAAGAGCAACGGGGCTGGCAGGTAGGATTTAGTTTCTCCCTGTCTCTGGCCAACACTCCAGTACAGTAGGTGGAAGTATTGCACCATAACGTTGGATGCCAACTGCTGATAAACCCCACCGAAGAAGAAGAAGGGGGACCTTTGAGAGGTGAGTGGATTGTGGGTATACGAATTTCATCAAGGTGGTGGGTTGGAGGGGCAAGAAATGGCGGAAGGAAGTGAGGAGACAGGAAGTGAGATGAGATTTGAAGAAGAAGAAGAAGGCGGGAGAGATAGGAGTGTTTGGAATGTAATACGGTCAAGAAAACTGAAAAAAAAGGAGAAAGTAACAGCTAATATAGATGAAACAGATAGTGAACAAAGTATGACAATAGTAAGTAAACAACAAGAAGAAGAATATAAAGTGATCATGAAACTATCTCAGGAGGGGTCGTCATTTGGTGAGTGGAATCCGATTCAATTAACAAAGTCGATAAACAAATTGATAGGCGAGGTCAAAAATGCAAAAGTATTAAGAAATGGAGCGCTACTAATTTTCTGTAGGAATAAAACACAACAAGAGAAAGCCATAGAACTGAATAGAATAGATGGCAAGAGAATAAAGTGTGTCCCGACTGAAAACAAGGCGTTGGTTCGAGGAGTTATCACAGGAATACCGGTAAATGTTACAGAAGATCAAATCAGAGACAATGTAACAGGGGCAAAAGTGTTGGAGGTAAAACGCCTTAAAACAACCAGAAACGGGGAGAAGTGCGATAGCCTGTCTGTAATGATTAAGGTTGATGAAGCAAGACTTCCAAGTAAGATATACATAGGTTACATGAGCTACGAGATTAGGCCATACATCCCTCCCCCATTGAGATGTTTTAAGTGCCAGAGATATGGCCATGTAGCAGCAGTGTGTAAGGGTAAACAAAGATGTGGTAGGTGTTCAGGCGAACATGAGTATGGGACATGTGGAGAAGGAGTAAAGCTGAAATGCTGTAACTGTGGAGGGGAGCACAGTGCAGCTTACCGTGGATGTGAAGTTAGCAAGAGAGCAGTGGAAGTGCAGCGAGTGAGATCACTGCAAGGAATAACATATGCAGAAGCTGTAAAGAAAGTGTCTAAGGAAAAAGAAGCCTATAAACCAGAAACCAGAGAAAATAAAAATAGGTATTGTGAGAAATGTGAAAAAATTGAGGCAAAAAAGGATTTGGCAAAATCATTTTTGTTATGGGCAAAAATGATTTTGTGATGTTTATGGTTGAGGTGATAATCTGCTCAGCACAGACAGAAAGAAAGACAGAAAAGATCAAAATAATAGTTAAATCAGCTGAAAAATATCTAGGAATAAAAGGGCTTAGTTGTGAGGTAGTGGAAGAAATGATAATGGCAGGAAGCGCAAGCTCGCAGACATGGGCTGGTGGCTCTTTATGATATTAACTATATTACAATGGAACTCCAGAAGCCTTATAGCAAATGGACAGGAATTCAAGAATTTTGTCTCATATTTAGCAGATAGACCTCATGTAATATGTGTGCAAGAAACATGGTTAAAACCACAGTTGGACTTTGTACTGTATGGATATACTTCAATTAGGAGAGATAGAGAAACAAGAAAAGGTGGAGGGGTAGTAACTTTTGTTAAAAGTGGGGTAAGATATAAACGTATTAGTAAAGGGAAAGAACATGAATCTGTTGTAATTGAAGTATGGTCAGGGGAAAATAGTATAAAAATAACCAATTTTTACAATCCTTGCAAGAAATTAAGTACTGATATGTTGGAATTAATTTGTGGATCAATGCAGGGCAAAATAGTGATATGTGGGGATTTTAATGCACACAGCACATTATGGGGAAGTCAAAACACAGATATAAATGGATTAGTAATAGAGAAATGTATAGATGATAAGGAGCTGGTGTGTATTAATGATGGAAAGGGCACGCGGTATAATAGTTCAAGCAATACAGAAAGTGCTATTGATCTAACACTAGTGTCAATTGGAATTGCAGGAGTTAGTGTATGGGAAGTAATAAGTAGATCGACAGTGGGTAGTGATCACTATCCAATAATAACTAGGATTGGCATAGAGGTGCATCAGGAAGGGGAAGCGGAAATACCTAGGTGGAAATTAGATAAAGCTGATTGGCAGGCATTTCAAGAAATTAATGAGACTAAGTGTGTAGAAATAATGAGTAGAGATATAACAGGTGTGGAGGAAATGAATAGTGCAGTAGTTGCAGCCATTATATAAGCAGCAGAAGAAACAATTCCTAAAAGTACAAGAAATAAACGGGGGGAAAGCGTGCCGTGGTGGAATGAGAGCTGTAGAATAGTAGTTAAAAGAAGAAATAAAGCATTTAGACAGCTTAAAGATCATCACACACTAGAAACTTTAATTAGCTATAAAAGGGCACAAGCAGTAGTTAGGAAAATGATTAGATCAGCCAAACGCATGTATTGGAGACAGTCTTGCAATAAAATTGGAAGTGAAACTCAGTTGTCAGATATATGGGGAACAATTAGAAGAATGAGTGGATTAGGTAGAAAGGTGGAAATGCCAGTGTTATGTAGCAATAATAAGAATGTAGTTAGTAATGCAGAAAAAGTAGAGCTTTTGGTAGAAACTTATGTGAAAATCCACAGTTCTGGAAATTTATCCACAATAGATAAGCAGCATAGGAACCAGACACTGTTGGAAAACCCTGGAATAAAAGAAAGTAGAACTGCATCAGGAGGAGATATGGACCTGCCTTTTACTATGTTTGAATTAAAAAGGGCTATCCTAAATGCACGACAAACAACACCAGGGAAAGATGCTGTATGTTATAGCATGCTAGGGCATATAAATAAATATGATATGGAATACAGGTAGAATCCCGCTTGAATGGAAACAGGCAGTGATAGTCCCAATACTCAAACCTGGTAAAAATGCGGTAGACCCGTCAAGTTATAGACCTATAGCGTTAACATCACAATTAGGGAAAAGTATGGAAAGGATGGTAACAGATAGGTTAAGTTACTATATGGAAGGTAAGGGTCTTTTTTCAGCGTATCAGTCTGGATTTCGTAAGGGTAGGGGGACTATGGACACTGTTTTGTGCTTAGAAGCAGAAGTTAGGAAAGCACAAACTAATAAGGAAAATGTAATTGCCGTATTCTTTGACGTCGAAAAAGCATATGATATGCTGTGGAAGGATGGACTACTTATAAAACTTGACAAATTAGGAATAAAAGGTAAATTATTCGGGTGGGTATTAGACTTCAGAAGAACAATAGAAGTTAAGGTTGGTACAGAGTATTCAAGTAGGCATATTGTGGAAAATGGTATCCCACAAGATAGTGTTTGCAGCCCCATACTGTTTAATATTATGATAAATGACATTTTTGATCAGATAAGCGGAAATGTAGGTAAGTCACTATATGCAGACGATGGAGCACTCTGGGTTAGGGGTCGAAATTTAGAATACCTAAGGAAAAAAATGCAAAATGCAATAGAGAAAGTTGAACAATGGACTTATAAATGGGGATTTAAACTCTCAATCCAAAAAACTCAAGTCATATGTTTCTCTAAGCGCCACAAAGTAGTGCCACTGAAATTGTATGGACAAGATTTGGAACAGGTTAAGGTGGTGAGGTTTTTAGGAGTTCTCTTTGATGAGAGGCTGACTTGGTGTCAACATATTGATAAGGTCAGAAATAAATGTAAGAAGATCAATAACGTGTTGAGATGCCTATCAGGGGGTGACTGGGGAGCAAGTAGAGCATCGCTAATAAACATTTATCAGGCTCTCATGAGAACTGCCTCTGACTATGGTTGCTTAGCGTATATGTCAGCATCGGAATCTAACCTTAAAAAGCTTGATGTAGAACAGGCACAGGCACTTCGGATTTGTACTAGAGCATTTAAAACATCACCAGTAACTGCAATACAGGTGGAGGCAGGAGAGATGCCGCTACGTATTAGGAGGGTCAAGATCATGTTGGCGTATTGGACAAATTTACAAGGACATAGTATGAAGCACCCCACAAAAACTGTCTTGCAAGAATGCGCAGAGCATAGTAAAAGCAATTTTTACAGTTTCGGATGGGTGGGGAATGCTAAGGCTCAAAATGCAGGTCTCAATCAGCCGCAAATAGGACCCACTGTGGCAATATCAACGATACCACCCTGGAAATTTATAAAACCATCTGTGAATATAAGCTTACAACAAATACTAAAAGAAAACTAAAAAATAATGCCAGAGTGGATAATAGTTCAAAACTATGTAGAGCAGTATCAAGAGGAATTATTTATATTTACGGATGGATCAAAGCAGCCAGAAACAGGCCGTACTGGTGCAGCATTTTTTATTCCTTGGTATGAAGTAGCAGTCAAAAAGAGGACAACAGACTACCTGTCAGTCTACACGGTGGAGTTAGTAGCAATTTTACTGCCGTTAGGGTGGGTGGAAGAAAATAATCAGAAACAAGGTGTCGTTATAGCCTCAGACAGCTTATCAGCATTATTAAGTATTCAATCTGGGAGAGCATCATGTAGACAAGACCTCATTCATCAAATACTCCACTTGCTTCTCACACTTCATAATAAAAGAATAGCTGTCTCCTTCCTTTGGGTTCCTGCTCATGTAGGGGTGGAAGGAAATGAAGCTGTAGATATGCTAGCAAAAAACTCTAGAAAGCACGAAACAATAGATGTGCACATACCAATAAGTAGAGTAGAGGTTAAAACCATCATAAAGCAACATTCACTTAAAATATGGCAGGAATATTGGAACACAGCGGATACAGGACGTCATTTATACAGTATTCAAAATCAAGTAGTCACAAGCATGAAGAAGGGCAGAAGCCCAAGGGAGGAGATGTTAGTTTCACGTCTTAGAATGGGTCACACTGGTTTAAATACAACATTGTACAGAATAGGAAAACACCCCACTGGATTATGCACTTATTGTAATGTACAAGAGACAGTGAAGCATATTGTAGCGATCTGGCCGGCATACGCTAGCCACACGTTGCGTGGTAACTGAAGGGAGCAAGGGGATTGTGGGTAGTTGTTATTCTATGATTAAAACGATTGTGTTATGTCTTTACATTTTAGTAGTTAAGCTAATGTTATGTGTTTATGTTTCCTTAAGTTGTCTTAGTTCAGGTTATGAGGGTAGGGGGGAATGTTAACATGCATACCGTGACCAAGCCTTGCATGGCCGGAGTATGTGTTCATTGTTAATAATTGAAGTAGGGTGAATAAAAGTGTGACGTTCCTGGATTTGTGTGGTGTATGGGGCACAGGAACTCTCCGGTGAAGTCAATCTCTGTCTCTTGTTCTGGCCGAGCTCGCCACATTGGTGTCAGAAGTGGGATTAGCGAGCAGAAGAGGATGGAGAGAGAGATTGACGAGCTGGAGAGGACACAGACACCTAAAGAGTCTACTGCGGCAGAAGATGGAGCCTGCCAGAGGTGGTGGCTACATGGCATGCCCCGACGGTGCCAGTGTCCCACGGCAACCCCAGCAGGGTACTGCAAGACCACGCCCACAACCCGTGGCTACAACCAGCAACGTCATGCTACCTACCAGTCCAGAGCTGCAACAACCCCTACTCGGCACTCCCAGCCTACCACGTTCTGCAGGGGTGCCAAGATCATCCGCCAAGCTGCCCAAGTACAACGGGACGACGCAGCTAGAGCCCTACCTCGCCCAAGTACACCTGGCGGTCCGACACAGCGGCTGGAGCAGTGAGGAAGCCGCTACTCACCTGGCACTAGCGTTAGAGGGGAATGCAGTACAGGTGCTTCTCGACCTAGCCCCAGCGGGACCTCCAAGCCTTGACCGGGGCGCTGGAAATGAGGTTTGGGCAGAGACTCTTCGCGGACCAGAGCAGGGAGCAACTGGCCAGCCGCCATCGCCAAGGAGAAGAGAACCTGGGCACCTTCGCTGCAGATGTGCGGCTGCACGCTCGACAGGGCTACCCCGAATTCCAAATAGCTGCACAAGAGGAGCTGGCCCTCCACGCTTTCCTGCGGGGGCTCGCACCAGAAAAGCTGCGGCAACATGTCTGCCTCGCCAGGCCTATGACTCTCGGTGAGGCACTCCACGAGGCCGAACAAGCCGAAGGGGTACTCTCCAGGTGGCCCACCCAGCAGAGGGTCACATCACGCCAACCATGTGTCCGGGTGGCCGACTACGACGAGGGGGAAACGACAGAAGAGGTCTGTCAGGTTCGGCCTCCGCTACGATGATCCCAGCACCAGACTCCACCACCCAGGCGACGCCCCCCCCTGGCCTACAGACCGGTGTCACAGATGCGACGAACCTGGGCACGTGGCCCGTGACTGCCCAGCACCAGCGCCAAAAACCAGAGCTTCTACATTTGGGGGAAACGACGGAGGAGTGGTCTAACGAGGGGTTCACCACTCCGGTCTCCATCCCCCCTCCAGGGCCGATGCACTGTTGTCGGACGCCTCGGCCACACCAAGGGACTATACCTGCAATGTCGACTGGACGGCCGACCTTGTCGAGCCCTGGTAGACACGGGGTCAACCATTTCCTTGGTGCGACCTGGCGTCCTTCCGGATACCACCGGGCCACCTTCCAAGGCTTGGTCGCCAACCACCACGCAGATTGTCACAGTGACGGGAGAAAAGGTTGGCATGAGAGGGAAGAAGCCAGTAAAAGTCCAGGTTGGAGACCAGGAGCTGGAGCACGGGTTCTGGCTTGCCGACATCCGTGACACATGCATCATTGGCCTGGACCTGCTGAGTCGCTGGGGCGCCCGTGTTAATGTGTCAGGGACATCTATCACTCTTGGCACAGAGACCGTGGCGCTCCAGTCTGGTAAAGAGAAGGACTGGCCCAAAGACAGGCGAGCCAGTCGTCGAGCAGCGACCAGACAGCCCAAACGGCCTTCCGTTGCCCATGGGCCCAACCAGCATCAGCCCGCTTCATCCCCAACCACTGTGACTGCTGCCCTTCCCTCCGCCGAGACGACAGAAAGACGAGAGGAGGCCGAAACACAACCAACTAAGGTCTTGGGGACGGTCAAATGGTTCAACGTCCGAAATGGCTACGGTTTCATCAACAGAAATGACACAAAAGAAGACGTCTTTGTCCACCAGACCGCCATAAAGAAAAACAACCCAAGGAAATACCTCCGCAGTGTTGGAGATGGAGAAACTGTGGAGTTTGATGTGGTTGAAGGGGAAAAGGGAGCAGAGGCAGCCAATGTGACCGGCCCAGCGGGTGTCTCAGTCCAGGGGAGCAAGTATGCCGCTGGCCAGAACCGCTACAGGCGGTACCCCCGTAGGAGGGGCCCAGCCTTTGAACGCGCTATCCCCCATACTTGGGTGGCGAAGGTGACGAGAACCAGGGAGCTCCAGCCCAGGCCAACTGTCTTGGGCCGACTGTCGGAGGTGGGTACAGGGTGCGCATGCCTGGCCGAGACTGCACGGTGGAGGCGTCCTGGACATTTGAGGGACTTTGTGTTGAGAGATTGGGTCGTCGGGGGCGACTGACCCCTCTGGTGGGGGCTATGTAGCGATCTGGCCGGCATACGCTAGCCACACGTTGCGTGGTAACTGAAGGGAGCAAGGGGATTGTGGGTAGTTGTTATTCTATGATTAAAACGGTTGTGTTATGTCTTTACATTTTAGTAGTTAAGCTAATGTTATGTGTTTATGTTTCCTTAAGTTGTCTTAGTTCAGGTTATGGGGGTAGGGGGGAATGTTAACATGCATACCGTGACCGAGCCTTGCATGGCCGGAGTATGTGTTCATTGTTAATAATTGAAGTAGGGTGAATAAAAGTGTGACGTTCCTGGAGTCGTGCGGTGTATGGGGCACAGGAACTCTCCGGTGAAGTCAATCTCTGTCTCTTGCCATCTTGTTCTGGCCGAGCTCGCCACAATATATTGTTAGACTGCAAAAAATATGAAGAAGATAGGGCAGAATTAAAGGCACAAATGGATGAACAAAGCATTACACTTGAGCATTTATTAGGGAAAACATCTGGGAAAACACACAAGTTATTAATTTTGTTTTTGAAAAAAACCGGGCTAAGCGAAAGAATTACTTTTATTTTTTTTTATTATTATTATTATTATTTTTTATTATTATTTTTATTATTATCATTATTTATTATTTATATAGATATCTCCTTTGATGTCATTCTAATACCCACAATCCAGTCTAGTAGGTGGCGGTAATGCACCTTTGAGATGAGTTGCCAACCGCCAATAAAACCTGAAAGAAGAAGAAGAAGAAGAAGAAGGAAGAAATACTTAATGAAGTGAGGATCCCTGGGTTGTTGCAATGGTCAGATTATCAATTTGTTGCCACAAACTCCACAACCCGGAGTTGCTATGAAGGTACAATTATTTTCCAAATATTTGTAGTTGAAATTCTACTTTCCGCAATTCTCAGTAGGTCCTTCCTGTCAAGCTAGCTAGTTGACTGTGAGCAAATATGCTAGCTAACGTTAGCTTGACTGATTTGTTATTTTTACACAAGCTAACGTTAGTTAGCTAACAATACATAATATATAGCTAACTAGCTATATATATCCAGCTAACGTTAGCTATGTTGAGTGACCTGAGTTCAATCAGCTTTATATGTAGCATTGATGCTTGGTAACTAATGCAGCTAGCTATTAGTTACTGTCAGTATGTGGCTAGGTACAGCTACAATGTTGCCGAAATAGGATAACTAGCTAAGTAGCTATTTGGCTAACGTTTGCTAAATTTTCTTCTCTAACTGTAAATAAGAGTTAGCTAGGTAGATTACACAGTTTATCCAGGCAAATTCTCGATAACCAGTATTAATGTTCAATGTCATGACTATTGATCATTACCCCCATGACCAACGAAGAGTTTATATTTTGTAGTACTTATTCAGTAGATTGATGTCTTTCCTTGTTTGTGACTGATATTTGTGATTGAATGGATAGTTCAAATCCTCCCTCATAGGAAGAAAGCTTCTCGTCAATTATTTATTTTTGTAATCTATGTTAGTTGTCTGCAGGCTGTTTGGTTCCACATCTGTAGAAATCCTGACGCTCATAGGTCATACTGAGGGTTAGCCTTTATAGTGGGAGTTATAATGTTCATATACAATTATCATATTGTTGCACACTTAATGCATTAGTAAGGATATGACCAAATACTTTATTTAATTGAATTATGATACAATCTCAAACTATGGCATTTTGCTGATATGAGTGGATGATGATTGGTAGAACCTTGGGTAATTCAGATCAGTAGGGGGCTCAATGCAGGTACAAGTCAATGTACACATGCTGATTTACCAGGAGAAACTGCCCCTTCAAGAGAACCTTCATAATGCATTAAAAAAAATGTAAATATGAATACAGACTCACATTTAGACTAACAACTTGATAGCAGGAAATGGAACAGTATTACAACAGTAGTAACAATAGTAGTACACCAATTTATGCATAAATTGACCTGTTGAGTAAATATATTCCTCTATTTGATTACTGCACAGTACTATTGTTCATGTAACAGAGACTAGTATAAAAAGTAGGCCTAATGGGCAAATGACAGGGCCTATGTTTGGAAATGGAATTACCTAATTGATGGAGATGGGAGCTGAACTGAAATTGAGTTTGTGGAATTATCTTCCCATGTTAATACAGGGGAATGCATTCTCTAGTATTATATTCACAGCGAACAGATATCAAGTTATCATTTGCAGCCATTCATCGAGGTAATTAGTCTGTTAGTTTATCTGATGCATTAATCATTTCTCCACTACACATCTTTACTTTCTCACACATTCTCTCCTACAGACAAAATATCCCATTTAGAGAAACCTTGTTAGGATGTGTTAGATGTAGGTCTTTTAGGGCTGGTCAGCATGCAGTCCCTGGGCATGTCTAGTCCATTGTGCCGTCCTCAGTCACCACAGAGCTATGGGCTATGCTTTTAATTTCCTTTTCATAACAAAGTGAGGCCTCCAGCTTCTCCTATGGCTGCAATATTAAGAGTATAATAGCCAGTGTTTTCATGACCACTCTATTTTTAGGAGATGCTTTCAGACTTGCAATAACCTGTGTGCATTACATTGCGACATCTAGCCAATCCGTTTGTAGGTATCACTGTGACTAAATGACTATAGGCTGTCTGGTGTTGCACAGATGGGTCTTAGCTCAAGGAGAGGAGGCTTATTGACGCTACAGGACTGTTGCAGGTGATGTTTGACAGGGATACCTCACTGAGGTGGTGACACCTTATCAAGTCTGTGGAGCTCTGCAGTCTCTAAACACTGCGTTCTGTGTTATGTGTTCTTCAGGCGGGGGCCTCGTCCATGTGGGCTTCATGTTGTGGTCTGCTGAATGAAGTCATGGGCACAGGGGCAGTTAGAGGACAGCAGCCTGGGTTCGGAGCCGGTGCCGGACCCTTCCGGTTTGCCCCCAGCGCAGGATACTCCACATATCCACCCACATCCTCAGGGAGCCCCAGCCTCGTATGTAAGGCCTGTGGCCAGGCCTTCTCCGTCTTCAGGAGGAAGGTAGGTCTTGGGTTTGGGGACCATTGGGGTAGCTAGTAGACTTACTGTGTGAATGGCCTATATAATTATAGGCCAGTCCCAAGGGTGTATTTGATAGGCTGTGGGGTGACCAAGAAGGAATCTGATTGGGTGTTTGAGCCATAGAATAGTTTATAATTGGTATTGACTGAGGAGATACTATCAAATTGAATACACTGATATTCTTGTATATTTTTATTAAATTAGAGTAGCCCTCTTATGTTTATTTTGAAACTCATCCGCAAACAGACACACACTACTACAGTAGGCCTACATGTTGTTAAGTAAGGGCCAGTGTTGATTAGTTCTGTCCTTACACGTAATCTGATGTGTCCTACGAGAGAACCAATAAGAGATGCTGAATACAGCCAGTTACAGTTGAAGTCAGAAGTTTACATACACCGTAGCCAAATGCATTTAAACTCAATATATCCACATAATTTTCCTTCCTCATGATGCCATCTATTTTGTGAAGTGCACCAGCCCCTCCTGCAGCAAAGCACCACCACAACATGATGCTGCCACCCCGTGCTTAATGGTTGGGATGGTGTTCTTCGGCTTGCAAGCCTCCCCCTTTTTCCCTCCAAACATAATGATGGTCATTATGGCCAAACAGTTCTATTTTTGTTTCATCAGACCAGAGGACATTTCTCCAAGCAGTGGCTTCTTCCTTGCTGAGTGGCCTTTCAGGTTATGTATATACAGTGGGGAGAACAAGTATTTGTTACACTGCCGATTTTGCAGGTTTTCCTACTTACAAAGCATGTAGAAGTCTGTAATTTTTATCATAGGTACACTTCAACTGTGAGAGACGGAATCTAAAACAAAAATCCAGAAAATCACATTGTATGATTTTTAAATAATTAATTTGCATTTTATTGCATGACATAAGTATTTGATCACCTACCAACCATTAAGAATTCCGGCTCTCACAGACCTGTTAGTTTTTCTTTAAGAAGCCTTCCTGTTCTCCACTCATTACCTGTATTAACTGCACCTGTTTGAACTCGTTACCTGTATAAAAGACACCTGTCCACACACTCAATCAAACAGACTCCAACCTCTCCACAATGGCCAAGACCAGAGAGCTGTGTAAGGACATCAGGGATAAAATTGTAGACCTGTACAAGGCTGGGATGGGCTACAGGACAATAGGCAAGCAGCTTGGTGAGAATGCAACAACTGTTGGTGCAATTATTAGAAAATGGAAGAAGTTCAAGATGACGGTCAATCTCCCTCGGTCTGGGGCACCATGCAAGATCTCACCTCGTGGGGCATCAATGATCATGAGGAAGGTGAGGGATCAGCCCAGAACTACATGGCAGGACCTGGTCAATGACCTGAAGAGAGCTGGGACCACAGTCTCAAAGAAAACCATTAGTAACACACTATGCCGTCATGGATTAAAATCCTGCAGCGCACCCAAGGTCCCGCTGCTCAAGCCAGCGCATGTCCAGGCCCGTCTGAAGTTTGCTGTTGTTCTGGGATTGATTTGCACTTTCTGCACCAAAGTATGTTCATCTCTAGTAGACAGAACGAGTCTCCTTCCTGAGCGGTATGATGGCTGCGTGGTCCCATGGTGTTTATACTTGCGTACTATTGTTTATACAGATGAACGTGGTACCTTCAGGCGTTTGGAAATTGCTCCAAAGGATGAACCAGACTTGTGGAGGTCTACAATTCTTTTTCTGAGGTCTTTGCTGATTTCTTTAGATTTTGTCGCGCAAAGAGGCACTGAGTTTGAAGGTAGGCCTTGAAATACATCAACAGGTACACCTCCAATTGACTAAAATTATGTCAATTAGCCTAACAGAAAAGGCTAGCTAAAGGCATGACATCATTTTCAGGAATTTTCCAAGCTGTTTAAAGCCACAGTCAACTTAGTGGATGTAAACTTCTGACCCACTGGAATTGTGATATAGAGACTTAAAAGTGAAATAATCTGTCTGTAAACAATTAAAAATAATTACTTGTGTCATGCACAAAGTAGATGTCCTAACCGACTTTCCAAAACTATAGTTTGCTAACATGAAATCTGTGGAGTGGTTGAGAAATGAGTTTTAATGACTTAAGTGTATGTAAACCTCCGACTTTACATCGTGAGACTGCACTGTTGTGATGACAGAGGACGATTTCCATATTGCAGGGTTGAATTCCTTTACTCTGTCTGAACTGGTCCCTCTGCTTCTCTGAGTCACCATGCCAACACAGTGCTTAATCCTGCTGCTTGCATGTTAATACTGTTTGATGTTTGTGACATGAAATAAATTAACTGCCTGCCTCCTATCCGACTGTCTGGAGAGGGAGGGAAACAGATGCACATGATTGAAAAATGCAGGAACGGTATAAAGACATCGATCTTCTGCTTCCTCATGGCTTGTTTGAGCTCCAATACCCCACATTCCTCTCATCTGTCTTCTATTGGTTCTATTGAAGATTAAGAGTCTGTGTTGCTTTGTTATGAACAAATGATCGTTTAAGATGTATAGAGGGAGATGATTGCATTGATTTAATAATTGAATGAGACATGATTTCATCTTCCATCCACATTGTTTTAGTAGAGACAAAATCTACATGCAGAATATTGTGTAAGCCTAGAGTACTGGGCAGGCTTTGTGGATCCTATTAAGGCACTGTGTGCCCTGGAGCCTACATTACTCTGTGTCCATGTCACTCTATCTCCCTCTCCTCCAGCATATCTGCTGTGACTGTAAGAAGAGCTTCTGCACTCTGTGCTCCGTGCTTCAGGAGAACCTGCGGATATGTGCCACGTGTCACCTGCTGAAGGGGACGGCCTTCCAGAGACCACAGCTGATGCGGCTGAGGGTCAAAGACCTGCGGCAGTACCTGCTGCTACGCAACGTCCCCACAGACACATGCAGGGAGAAGGAGGACCTGGTGGACCTGGTGCTGTGTCACCAGGGGGCCGAGGGGGAGGAGGATCCTGACAACTCCCACTCCCTCTACACCCCGCCCCCCTCTGCCGCACGCTCCGCCTCTGAGCTGTCTGCGCTCTCAGTCTCTGCCTCTCAGGGGGAAGCTCTCAGCAGGAGCGATAGCTCAGGGACTACCAACCAGGTACACATACTTCTTGTACACCCTTCCCAACTACAAACCAGGTACATTATAAGGTATAAGTGTAAAAGGTATTAGGTCTGCTCTGGAAGTGACTGAGGTCCAACTGCTATAAATACTTTTACGTTACCTGTTCAACTGGTTCAGAGAGCAGTATAAGCTTTACTATGAATGGAAACATAGTAGTTCCCAAGGTATCTATGGACTAAACAGCAGGTGATTAATCCTAATCACTATCTAGACTGTAAGGATTTATAGTGCTTTGTGGAGGTTTCTGTCTGAGGAGGGCTGTTGCGGTGACCAGATTACCGGCAGTCATGAGTCATAACCGCAGTAAAATTCAACGTGACCGTTGAGTCATGGTAATCACCTCTTATGAACTCAGGACATGCATTGGTAGTACCCAACTCGCTAACGACAATCAGTAATGGCCGGGGCTGAGCAAATGGAATGGCAAAATGTGTTTGATGCATTTTATAACATTCCAGCCATTACCACGAGCCCGTTTTAAAACTCACCTCACTGTGATTGATCAACTTGAAGAAAGAAGTTCAACAACAGGTTGAAACTGAGAGGAAAACATGGTGGTTGTGGATGTTGTTTCAAACACAACTAAATGGACAACGCGACAAGGTGATGATTCATTCAAAACACCCATATGCATATTAGAGCTTATGATGGTGCCGGGCGGCTTACAGAGTTGGCCTACAATTATAGTGAATTTGATTTTGAATAGTCTAGTAATCAGGATTCTTTTTTATATTTTCATAATTAATAGGCTGACTCATTTACCTATTTAGCTACAGAATATTTCACCACCATGCATTTCCATCTCCTCCCCTCTCTCCTTCATTCCTTTCTCAAGCGCGCAGAGAGGGGGTGTCAACAAAAAATGTTTTGTTGTGAACATGTTACTATCGATGTTCCCGAACAGATTTCACTTGGTTTCCCAAATTAAGCACTGGGTAGTTGCAGGAACAGGGTTGGAGAGCCCATGGCATACAGAGTTTGGGCGGAATATCACCTGTCATGCAGTGAGAATCTGAATGCTACTCATACAGGGGTTAATGTGTGGAGTGAAATAACCAACCCTGCATGAATGAAAAATGCATTTGGAGGTAATACCGATAACTTGTATTTTTGCCCCTGTTCCTGCCTGTTTGATAACGGGCCATTGTAAATATAAGCAAATGTTACATATTAGTAAAGACAAGATATGAAAATATGATCACTTGATGAGAAAACAGCGTGTGTAGCCTGAGGCAAGCTTTTATTTATTTTTTCTCGACTTTCTCAAATTATCAATAGCCTACAGTCGCGTCATGCAGCCTATATAGTATGTATTGATTTCTAAGACATTCAAGGATTTGTATCATTCTCAACTAAAGTTGCCAAATAACTCTATCGTATAGGACCTGTTTCAAATGATCACTTTTACCCTCAACATGTGCACTCGATCCGGAATGGGGAAAAAGTTCAATTATATTATTCTTACTATAAAATCACATGATATAAAATAATGGCACGGAATTTAAGCATATCTTGTCTGTTAAATGACCAAGCCTATGGCACGGCGCATAGCCAGATAACATACAGTAGGCCAACTTATATTCTGTTATTCTGAAATACATTTTCTTCATATCATAATGTGATGATATGATATTTGAGACCTGCCTAAAATAAATAATGGATTTATTGTAATGGTGTATATTAAAGGCGTGCATCAGTGGCTTGTATGCATGGAGGCCTGGATATGCGAAACGTGTTTGTTAATTGATGGTCAATTATTATGCGACTGGTAGTCTTTTGCATGACAATAACCTGCTGACAAAATCAATCAAATGTATTTATGAAGCCCTTTTTACATCAGCCGATGTCACAAAGTGCTATACAGAATGTAATGACTGCCAAAGCCCTCCGTCTGAGTGTTTGTTTTGTCTGTACAGGATATAGGAGACGCCACGTCTCTCTCCCTCCTGAACCTGGAACCCAGTGAGCACACACCAGAGGTAAATGATAAACCTCACTTCTAGTAGGCCGCTAACTGTTGAAAAATTTCCTCTAACAGCATCTGGAGCTTATTCAGAGGGATGCAACATTCTCCTGTCCTATCTGCCCCTTTCTCTCCAGTGCAGTATGTGTCATGAATGTAATGGCTTATGACTCTCCTCTCTCTCCTGCAGGTGAGCCCTCAGACGCGGCTGCGAGTGCGGGCCTCTCTCTCAGATATCTCCAGCCTGAGGGACATAGAGGGCCTGTCCGTTAGACAGCTGAAGGAGATCCTGGCCAGGAACTTTGTCAACTATTCAGGCTGCTGTGAGAAGTGGGAGCTGGTAGAGCGCGTCAGCCGCCTGTACAGAGAGACAGAGGAGAACAGGAAGTCATGTGAGTAGCAGTGAGCCTGGTCCCAGATCCGTTTGAACTGTCTTGCCAGATGCTATGGTCATTAACACACCATGTTTGCCCATCAGAATGGTGTACAATAGTTATTTTATCTAAATGTGTTGTTGTTTTTTTCTCCTCCAGTGGAAACCGTGAACACAGCTATAACTGCAGGTAAAATATCACTCTTGTCTGTCTTTTGTGATGATATGTATAGTCTGTGGAACAGGAATGGAAAGTACTTGACATATAACCCCTTCAGTCCTCGTCAGTGATATTCTTGCTCAGGACGTACAGTATCTTCATTACTGTACTTTAATATTGTACCATCAGAGTTCCCATATCCCATCAATGCTTTGTACCAGGGGTTGATTCTGAGTTGATTTGCTATAGTAAAAAAAGAAACAGTATTTAATGACTGTTGCTTTACTCCTTCCACACAAGTGGTGGCCTCGCCCCCTCCTCCCATCTGCAATGGAGGGATTGGAGGTAAGGTATCTGAAAAAGGGGACATTTTCCCCTGGTCACTCCTACTGTTAACCTGGTCACTCCTACCATCTCATGCCCCCTCAGCCTGCATGTAACACAGGCATCCAACCTCATACACAACCCTCAGCCCTTAGTGATGCATGCAGGGAGTATCACCTTACTTTCTACATGTGGTCCCACCACCACCACTACTACTACTGCTTCATATCCATCGTTCTGTCTTTGTATCTTATCCATACCAAAGTTACCTTCATGCCATCTGAGCATGTCTAGCTGTTGGAGGTCCTCATTGCCCCTTTACATTGCCAAGTAAGAACCAGTCACCCAAAAGTGCCATTTTTAAGTTTATTACCTCTAAGAAAGCCCAATATGTCTGTTAATACAGCTGTAAGATGTCTGGGGTCTGAATTCAAACTTCCACTGATACACAGTCAGGTGATGAAGGGGGTCTCATTGTCATGGAAACCCTTCATAGCGAAGCCTTTATCAGACAGGGACAGTTACATGAGCCTGTATGGAGCTTTCCCTCTGGTTTATACCAGCCATGACCTTCCTAAGATAAGGCACCCTGGATAAGCGAGCGAGGAGATATTTTAGTGAGCTCTCTCACTGGCAGTGCTACTCTCCTCTACCTCTTCAGGGCTTGGCATCATCATTGCTCTCCTCTCTGTATGGAATGTTCTGTTCTTTTGCTTTCTTCTCTGATTCCTCCCCTCTGTCTTCCTCCAGATGGGGAGAAGGCCCAGCTGACTAACGTGGATGACAGCCTGTGCAGGATCTGCATGGACGCCGTGATCGACTGTGTCCTCCTGGAGTGTGGTCACATGGTCACCTGCACCAAGTGTGGCAAGCGGATGAGTGAGTGTCCCATCTGCAGGCAGTACGTTGTGAGAGCCGTGCACGTTTTCAAGTCCTAATGTCTCAACCCACCACTTCCATCATCATCACCGCCACCAACACCACCGTGTCACATCTTCAACAAAACATTCACCTCCAGAGAAACAGATCTGTGTTTTTCTGTCCTAGTTGTGGGTGTTCTGTTGTTATCCCCTGAAACGCTTACATTATTTGTAAACTTGATCATGAATTTGAGAAATGCAGTGTGTTCATTCTTTTTTCCTACTTCTATTATTGGGGACTAATCCGTGTTTGACCAATG
The DNA here is from genome assembly GCA_023634145.1 of Thymallus thymallus. Classification (NCBI taxonomy): domain Eukaryota; kingdom Metazoa; phylum Chordata; class Actinopteri; order Salmoniformes; family Salmonidae; genus Thymallus; species Thymallus thymallus. The sequence goes on along the minus strand of CM042402.1, from coordinate 23,411,939 downwards.
AAAAGGAGGGCAGCAGTCTACCCTTGTATTAACCCATTCCATTACTAAACACATCCTTGACGTTTTCTTATCTGCCATATTTTTTTTTTTTTTTTACTAATGTCGACTTTTAAACAAGAACGTGAGCTTTGCGTGCACATCATCGTTCACATGTACCTACAAAGTGAACCACTAATTGTGACTGGTAAACTCACTGTCCCTCCTGTCAAACCCATCATGTAATGTCTTACCTGCTCTTTGTCATATTGTCTTAGCACTGAATGTTAAGATGAAAAAGAAAACGGGTGCTAAATACATCAATGTTTTCTGTTTGTTAATATACCAACTGAAATTGTGGATATCGTCACTGTCTGAACCTTATCTCCTAAACAAACTTTTTAGGAAATGGTCAAAATGACTATTTTCCGATTAACGAACATACAATTATTAAACTTCAGAAGCTATTTCGAATACATTTTCTTGGTCCTAGAGTCAACTGTTCAGAGTACAACATTGAGGGAGTTAATGCTTTAAATACGTGTTTTTTGTTATGAGCACGTAATTCCACCAGACGGCAACAATATGTTTAGAATGTTTTCTTTTCTTGGAAGTGGAGGGAATTGTCTGTTTTTAATTGATACATTGTAGTTTTAGCAGAACTTATCAAAAATATAGCTGCAAGTTAACTGGCACTTGTGGAATATGAGGTATACAGAGTGACTTTCTGTACAGTTGCATATAATGTTTCATATCACTGAGATGTACATATCTATATTTTTTTCCATTTGATTTGAATGTGTAATTGAATTATTGAAGATTTCCCTTAGATTCGTTTATTAAAAAAGTAAGGTGTCACTGTCAGGTGGATTGAAATGTGTTACTGCATTGGTTTGATTGAGCGGTCTGTCCCCAAATGAGAAGCAGAGCATGATGACTAAGTCTGTATGGTTGTGTGCAAAATGGCACCCCATGCCCTAAGGGGCTTTGCTGAAAAGTAGTGCACTATATAGAGGGGATAGGGTGCCATTTTGGACATAGGCACTGAGATTGGGTTTGAGATGTTATCGCCCTACTGATGTTTGTTTCCTGCTCTTTTAAAATACCAAGCACTGTACTGTATCACACAGTCAATGCTGCTGCTATTTCCAAAAAGATGTCCCATGCAAGCGATTAGAGTAGTGGAGCAGGTTGCACTTCCCTTTGGAAAGGTATGCTAAACAAATTGTGTAAGGTCTGGTCTTTGAATTTGGGAAAGTTGAACTTATTTTGGTAATTAAAGATTAAATACATTAGTTTGACTTTGTCTACTTGTCTGGTGTGTTGTGATCCCCAGGCCACTTGTTCTTGGCACCCCTTTGAAAAATGTGATTAAAAATTTGATAAATGGGAAAATGCTTCAGGAAAATGAATACAATCCTGTAGGGTGAACTAGTGTTTAGAGTGCGTTGTCTAGAAGACAGCTGCAGAGAGCATGTGACATGCTGAATGGAAAAATACAAGCATGGTTGATACATGATCTCAGAGTTGGGTGAGGGGGTTCCAAAAATATGTCCACATACCAATGTTATTTCCTGCTCATTGAAAGCTAAGCCACCCGAGGTCACCAGTGACCCTGGCATTTAGGAAATACTCTGCTGTGCCCTATCAAAAGGTCACAAATGAGGGTCAAAAATGTCAGATTTTATACAGAGATATATACTTTTAATGACAATCATAGCACTTGGTTTTAGATTTACAAATATAAAACTACATGTGCATCTGTGTGGCCAACATCATTCACTTGACATTGTATTCCACAATCGCAACATAAATAATGACAATTATAATTATATTATTTGCACAAAACCACTGATATAATTATGGATGATTACTCTCAAATATAAATAAAAAAAGTGTAGATCTGTCAATCTTGGAATTATTGAATGGAGCAAAAATAAACCACATTGTATGTCGGTGGAAAATTATTAAATTACTTGACAAGCTCACATTATGGGCTCTTGCTAAAACATGTGAAACACGAGATTGAAATTTGTATGAAACAGGAAAATGCAGAAGGTATCATTGAGAGATTTAAAATTACATTTGACTAACTTTCCTTATGTCAATATTGATTGACATTCATTTAAGCTGTATTCATTTTACCACTTGTGCAACATTTTTTTAAAAAGATGCAGAAATCGCCCTGGCATTTCCTGGCCCCAGAAACTAATAGTTCTATGTGAATTTGGTCGGGTCGCCCAAAAAGTTACATATTGCAGCTTTAGACATTTATAACATGCTTTTTTATTAATGGTCTTATTTTTATGTTTTAAGTAAAGTAAATCCTGTCCAAGTCAGTAACTAGCTTTAAACTTGTAATGTCAACTTCAGAAATTGATACATGATACCAGGTAAAACACAGCATCCAAAAATATATATTACCATCGGTGTCAAGGCAAACTGATAAAAGATCTGTAGGTCAATATTCAGTTCTAAGACATGTCATCTGGGATCTGTTCATGGGTTGAAATCTGGAGTGTATATGGTACTGCATACATAAAATTTCACTTAAACCTAAAATATTTTGCCCACTGCATGAATTGTTGTATAAAACAAACCTAAATAATAGAAAACAAATTCCCCAACAAATTCAATACAACAAACAAACCTTTAAAAAAGGTACAAACACAAAAATAAACACTCATGCAGGGATTCTGCAACATCCAGAAAGACATCTCCCCAGTCCATTTACACACCTCTGCTTCTCTCATCGACTGATGTGACATTGTTCGTTCAGAAATCTAACAGTAGATTCTCCAATGAAGAGAAAATCAACATACAAAACCAATCAGTCCAGGCTTGATGGGGGAACCTGGTCTTGCTCCATTTAGTGCAGAAGGTAGTTATTTGTTGCTGTGTACATTTTGGCCTGTGTCAGTGTCCCTCAGTGAACTAGCCAAGTTTCTGCAGTAATTTGTCCTCTTTGAGGCCAAACTGTACACTTACAGACATCTCTGCTATGAACTGTTCACAGGCCGTCTTGGTCACCTGTTTGCAGTAGCGCAGGTCAATGTGACAGATGCTTCCACAGCGCTTGAAGAAGGTAAGGGAATGGTCTGTCACCCTATTACAAACTGGAGGGGAAGACAAAAACAGAAACAGGCATGAGGAAATGTGTATAGAGCCGGATTTAATATTATGTATGCTAAAATGCAACATAAAGACTTGCAAACTATAGTTAAACTCTTAATATAAAATTGAGACTAAGAATAAATACCTCTTCTATATCCTCTAATATTTACAGGCATACAAATAAGTGAAATAGCAGAGTAACTAAAAACAGCCTCTGTGCTGTTGTCTTATTGCCCATACTGATGTTGTGAGAGTAGTGTGACTGACTGAGGGCTCCTACCTGACAGGTTGATCTCTGTGAGGGAGTCTCTGGTTGTGCTCCCTGCGGCCGTCAGCAGGTTGACCGACTGGTCGTTGACGTGGTTGCAGTAGCTCAGGTCCAGTTGGGAAAGTACGGGCATGTGTCTGATAATCAGACGCAGAGAGGCGTCTGTGATGTCCAGTCCGGCCAGACGCAAGTCCACAACGTTCCTCAGCTTACAACGGTTGTCCAACTGACCTGAGGGTGGACAGGAGGATTAAAAATATTAGGAATTTTCCCATCTCGCAGTCAAACATGGTGAGTAATGTCATTCATTTTGGTTAACATCCTTTAAATAAACACGTGTGAACTATCCAAAGATTCCCTCATATTTCCTTCCTAATGGGCTTTAAAAAGAGGAGACTTAGTCATGTCACACCCAGGAGAACCACCAGGGGGTGCTATAATGCAGTCTAGTCATTTTCACCTAACTCTCCCCTCCTGTTGCCGGTGGTTACCTGGTCTGTTGTCGGTCGGAGGCGAGAGCAGGTCCCTCATCTGGGCATCTTTGAGCCCCTCCACCCACTGCACATCGAGGGTGCGCAGCAGAGGGCAGCTAGAGGTGCAGAGGGCAGACACAGCCACCCACGAGCAACCTGAGAGCAGCAACATCCGCAGACCTGCAGGACAGAGCGTCAGTATGAGCAAAAGGGGCTAAGACAACGCAGAGATAGAATCACATAGAGGGGTGGACAGTCTCGAATCTCGACCCAAAACATATTTTTCTCCCATAGATCAGAGTGTGACATGGTCCTGGTACATACCTGGTAAGCGGTTTATAAGCCAGCTTAGTTGCTTCTTGGAGATGTTGGTCCAGCTGAGGTCCAGTGAGAGGGGCTGTCTGCGGATGATGCCACTCAGCATAAGGGGAGTGATAGATTTACAGCGGTTCAAATCGATTATGGTCCACAGTCTCTTATCACAGCACCTGTCAGAGATAGACAACGGAGATACACATTCACTATTTGTAATGGACAGACGAATGTTTTAGATACTTGGTATATTTTCATCTAAGTGTTTCTTTATGTTTTTAAAGGCCCTTGATGTGAAGTAACACAGTCTGATTAAAACGGAGCTCTCACCATCTGTTCCATGTCTTGCAGACACGCATGCAGATACACAGCTCCTTGTGTGTGACGTGTCCGAAGATCTTCATCCAGACCTCTCGCTGCACCGCATGGGTTTTCCCATCCACCAAGGGCAGTCTATCTGGCGGGGGGCTGATGGGGGGCGGTCGGATGACGTGGCGCTCCATTTGGACACACTTGGGTGGAGAGCGTGGGGGCAGGGGCCGGGTGCCAGGGGAGCTCCTGTTGAAACCCAGAGGGGTGATCTGGCTGGGATAGAAGTGGCGCAGCTCCCAGGGTGTGCCGTTAATTTCCTTGGTCCAGAGGTGGGGGCGCTCCCCTCCTAGGTCACTGCCGTTTCGGAAGCCCCTCTTTGGCTCCTCATTCTCACTCTCTGGCTCCACCTTCAGAGGCTGGCGGTTCTCATTGGCTAGGCAGTCCTCAGTCTTCTGGATCTCCTGGTTCAGTGCTTTGCTCAGCTCTTTGCTCAGCTCCTTGTTGGGTAATCGGCGTTTGCGGCATGCTTTGGGACGTGGGCCCTTCTCCTGGGGTTCACTGCCCCCTTCGCTGCTGGGGCCAGCCCATGGAGAGCTGCAGTGAGACTGGTCACTTTCTAGAACAGGAGTTTTAAGAGGAGGCCTGGGCAGGTTTGTCTTTGTGTCCTCGTCATCCCCATCCTCTGCCTCCTCCTCGGTATCTCCTAAACGCCCTCTCCTCTCCAGGCCTCGCCGGTACAGAGAGGCCTTCTCCTCCTCATCTACCGCCTCCTCCTCTTCAGTCTTTATCTGATGAAGGAGTTTGGGGAACAGAGTTTCATCTGACTTGCCCTATGGGAGATAGAGAGCACGTTCAACTATGGATACCAGAGCACACAACATCCAAACATTTAACAAAAGGAGTTGCTTGACATAGCATGAAAATTGCCACCCACAGTGAGAGTGTCACGTTATACTAACAAACACAAACCACATGATGAAATCAGAGTCTCTCTACCTTCTTCCTCACACCGAAGTCCTCTTCATAGTCCTCATCGAAGAGCTTTCTCTTCTTCCTCAGTTTGTCCTCAGGTCTGGGCCGAGGCAGGGTGCTAGGGGACAGGACAGGGGGTTGTCTGTGAAGGGGCTCCCATTCCTCAGGTCTGTGTCTGGGAGTCTCATCCCTCTCAGGCTTCCTCTTGGCTGTAGACGTAGAGGTGGACTCACCTTCCTCCTTGACTGCCTTCTGCTCCCTCAGCAGAGAGCCAGGTAGGTTGGACGCATACTTGAACCCTGGTCCCCTTTTTTGCTTGCAGACCAAAAAGGTAAAAACAGGAGACAACTTTATACCTTTTGCTTATCACAACGGGATCACCAAACTGAGCTACTGTACTTGTTTCACAAAAGTGAAACTAGATAGACTGACTACCACTTATAGAGAATTAGCTGTTTGTTTCAACTGAACAGGAAGTAGAAACCATAAAGTAAATACATTATAAAATGCCTCAGACTTTAAAGAATGAAACTCTTTGGGGAATGTTTTCCAAAGTTCACAACCCTGTTTCTTAAGTCACTGCAAATTCAACATCACACTACAAAATACGTTATAGATAGATAGATAGATAGCTAGATAGGATACTTTATTGATCCCCGAGAGGAAATTTCTTTGTCAAGCAGCTACGAAAAAAACACAGGGCAGGTGAAACAACAATTTACGCACGAACAATGGGAGCTGCTTAACAAGCGACCACGCAGGGCGGCGCCAATCCAATCCCAGTAACATGTACATTTTATATTTCTGCACATACTTGAGGATAGATTATGAATTCATATTAGGTACTCACTTTTCCTGTTTTCCCAGCGTAGTTGCATTTGGGACATTCCCAACAGTTAGGAAGTTCATCATTCACCACGCCAGAGGCATCTTTTACCTGAAAAGCATGAAGTAAAAGAGCTAGTTAAGAAGAAGGGCAGTCAAGACAAAGTACAATGTCTTCACCACAGAGGGAAACAGGGAACTGAAAGCATGACTGTGACCACTTAATGTGAGGCAGTTAAACATTTCCTTTTTTCTCAAGACATTTAAAGTGAGAATCCCTGGCAACCAACAACCTCTAACATCTGATATAAAAGACCTTCTCACAAATTCCTATTATCAAAATGAAAAACTTATATTCTTCATGAATACTTTACCTACCACTTTAGAGTATTATGTGCCTGGAATACCAAGGTAGTCACAACTTCCCTTCATTTGAACAGGTTTGAGCAAGCATGCTATGGTTTGGCAGAATGGTTGCTAAGAGTGCATGAGTCACTTTGCATTTTATTTGCATCCGGCTCAACCCGGCAATGTCAACAACACTGCAAAGTTGTATTCTTATGTCATGTGATTTCAGCTGGACACTTCTCCTTCCCAGAGCCTATAGTAGGAGGAGGAGGGAAATTGATGAGCTGGTTCAGTCAGTGTCAAACAACAACAGGAAGTCCCCACCACACCAACGCCTCATCAAGCTGCCTTGTAAAATTGTAAGTCAAACACAGTGAATCACCTGCCGTTGGTAGAGCAGCAAACATTCCAGGGTACAGTATTGCTCTCATTTGAGTCACAAAGCATAATCTCCCAACCATATCATAAACATTCAGGTGAATCTCACTCACACAAATGATGAATCAACAAACTCATCAATTGGAGGCTTGGCCTTGTATTCAGTCATGACTTGACATGCTCATCCTAGCTCACCTTCAAGCAGTTGGGGTGAACAATCTCACTGCAGATGGAGCACTCCATGAGCATGATGTTGAACTTGTCCTCCTCTTCCTCCAGCGTGTCCTCTTTACCTGCCTCTCCACACACAACACACACAGCTGTGTGGGGCAGGACAGGCTGCAAGGGACAAACACACATTCAGTGACAAACTCATTGAGTCACAGACACATTGAGTTTACTATGCTGGTGCGCAATAATATTTGGAAATAGTGTTCATAAGCTGCTACTGGTCATTCTATGTTTCCTGTTTTAGGAGAATCATTAACAGACATTGGCGACTATGCAAAGCCGTAGACAAATATCCACTGATTGGACTCAACAGAATCTAGAGACCATTGACACATGAATGAGTCATACCATAGCACTCACTTCCTGATGTCTCGCTCTGTATCATTGTACTTCTGGTTGGTTCTCTCTTACACTGACCCTTGTTTTAAACCCTGAAGTGTGAACCTCTCATTATGTTTTGCATGTCAAATGCAGTCTTTGCATGTGGCACAGCACACAGCATCATTGAATAAGACAATATTGGCTAACTGAACTCTCTGCTAAATAGTATGGATAATGAAAAGCCTGTGTGGTTACTTTGGCTTTACTCACTGCAATGCATTGCCTCATTATACAGGACTGCTTCATGCGCCCTGGTCCTCCAAACTTCTTCATGTCTTTACAGAAGTGGCATTCTCCGCACTCAGTTCGGAGGCACGCTTCACACTTTCGGCAGCGTGTTCTCCTGCGTCTGGCGCCAGACGCACTGCGATTGGATGGCAGCTTGACCGCTGTGGACGTCCCCATCTTGGCCTTTGGCCGGTTGGCTGCATGTTGCTGCAGAGAGAAAAATTATACAATTCAGGTTGAGGTGGGCAATTCAAATGGACACCATTGCCTAAGGCAGTAACCTACCTTCTACTTCATTACTGAACACAAAACATCTAGTACTGTATGGTGTAATTCTAGTCTAATTCTGACATCCATAAAGCTACTGAGACAGTAGTGCAGAGGCCACCGGCTGTAAGCCACAAACCTTTCTAAATGACAATGCCAAAACTGTAAATCAGATTCTCTCAATACTCTTCACCCAAGCCTAGAGCCACCAGAACAATAAAACCATCAAAAAGAGAGATTCCCTACTCCGTTACCGAGAAGCATTTTTTTTTACTGCAGAGACGAGTGTTTCCTTGGAAACACAGTTCCCTTGCTTTCCCTAACCATTTTAATAGAATAATGAGAAGAGATGGGAACTAGCAGAGACATACTGTACTTTAGCTTTAATGGGAGGGGTTAGGATTGAATTGAAATTGATCATTTTCATGACTCCTCTCGCAGCAGTAAAGTACACATAGCTTGAGGCCATGGGAGATATGCTGGAGAAAAAAAAAGGTTGAATGTGAATGAATGTGCTGTAGATTCATCCCCCCGGTGGCTGTTCCTAATGGCACTAAAAACACTATGTGATGTGATCGATGAGTGAAATAGCAGGTAGATCCTAAGAGAGGGCCACCCTTCCCTCGCAGCAGGAGTGGTGGATACTCCTCCTGAAGGGAAACTAAACAGAATAGAAATGCACCTTGAGTAGAATCTGCTGGTTGTCACAAGGAGCCCTCAGTCTCAGTTGAGCATGGTCAGTGACCAACACAGTTCATCTATAAGGCCGATACAATGTTTACACAACCTACTCCCCAAAATAAAAAAGGTACCAATTGCATGGTGTCAAAATATGGCAGCTTTAAATCAATAGACATCGGATCAGTTTTCATCTACAGGTTTGGAGGAAATATATTCTGTTGAACATACAGAACATGACTTAATTACATAATCAATGCTTTCAATTAGAGAACACAAATAATGAAATACCACAAGCTCAGTAACAAGAACTTCAAGGCGCAGGGAGAGGTGTGAGGACAGTTGACTGCAGAAAATCCCAAACAACCACAATCTGTTATCAAGCACTGCAAAATCAGAAGGCTATCGTACTCCTGTTAGGCTTAAGCAAGCATGTCAACACTATGCTTGTGTATTTCTGGCAAAAACAATATCTGCCACTGTACTAGCCAGTAAGTCCATCAATGAAAAGAAACACGAATCACAAGACAGCAACACACACAGGTCCACCAAAAACATCTTACCACCTAGCAATGCTCATCAATTAAGGATTAATCCACAACCGCGAAAAACGTACACTCCCAAACTAAACACATCACAGCCCTTACATAATCATCCTCCTGGACAGATATGGCTAATAAGGACAAAAAAACTCAATTTTTAAGAAATTTCCCCCTCTGGGGATCAATAAAGTACCAATTTATCTATCTATTTTATCATTCTTGCTGAGGGCTTAAAGAGAAAGAAAAACAAAATGTTCCTTCATGAATACCAAAATAACATTTCACCGGGGACTGGAGACATACCACAAGAACATTATTTTTCAGGTTTGAAGAGAGAGTTGTTTTGATAACCTTTTCCTCATCTTTGGACATCCTCAAGCAGACTGGAGACACAGATCCAAACTGAAATTCTCAAACGTATACCATTGTTGATGATGCAACATCTAACAAGGACTGGGAAACACAGACTACAATCTGATGCTTTTCATAATAAATATGATCAACCAATAAGTGTACGTAAAGACGTATGAGGAAGACTGGCTGAGGCTGCAAATGCTATGACTATCAGCATTGCACAACATTCAAGTGTGATTGTGACATATTCCTGGCATTGTCTTGAATTCCTAGAACAGATATCTTTCAGAGACATTTGAACACAACAGATCATTAACATCAAAAAGGCACTAACAGACTAACACGGTCAACGTGTAGTAAGCCTACCAGAATCCCATGTGTGCATGACCTCTTTTCTCCTGGAACAAACACACTCATCTTCACCCTGACAGAGTGCTTGAGTAAAGTAGCTTATACTCTCTTACTCCAAATATTCAAGCGATGTGTGCAACGGCATCAGCATGACAAAATGCTTGACAAAGTGTTCGGTATACGTGATTGATGTAAATAACTGACATTCTTCAAAATTCTGTTCTACCAAGGGGGCATGAGCTTGTTTGTTTGTCTTAGGTAATTACTCATTTTATTTGTTTTAACCAACAAGTGGGTAAGTATAGTCTATATATGATTTACAAGAGAAAGCAGTAAATAGTGTGTTGAAATGATGAGTGAACATCTCATTCCAAATCATGGGCATTAATCTGGAGGTGGTCCCCCCTTATGCTGCTATAACAGCCTCCACTCTTCTAGGAAGGCTTCCCACTAGATTTTGGAACATTGCTGCAGGGGCTTTCATTCAGCCACAAGAGCATTAGTCAGGTCAGGCACTGATGTAAGGTGTTTAGGCCTGGCTCGCAGTCGGCATTCCAATTCATCCCAAAGGTGTTCAATGGGGTTGAGGTCAGGGGTCTGTGCAGAACAGTCAAGTTCTTCCACACTTCCAGGTGTGTGCCTTTCCAAATCATGTCCAATCAATTCTATTTACCACAGGTGGACTCCAATGAAGTTGTAGAAACATCAAGGATGATAAATGGAAACAGGATGCAGCAGAGCTCAATTTCGAGTCTCATAGCAAAGTGTCTGTATACTATAAATTAGGCATTTCTGTTTTTTATTTTGAATAAAAAATAGTTTAATTATTAAAGAGTTTCATTCCTCTCTGCCAATAATAGCTTGTTTTCAGGTTACAGATCCCTCCCATTAGGCTCATCCAAATTAGGCCCCTCACTCAGACCACTGCCAGACAGACAGTATTAGCAAAATTCTTGCTCGAAAAATTGCTATTGGCTAAGAAGCTTCTTTATTTTTTATTTATTTTAGCAGTTTAATCAAAAGCAATAAAATAACAGCAATTGTTAACCAGAATTCTGAAAAGCCTATATTACGAAATCAAGTCAAAAGTATGAAGACTAATGTTTGTCTACAGAGTCTTGACCTTTAATAGTTCTAGACAAGGAACAAAAACAAAACAACTGACCAGCACTTACTGTAACTTGGTTGACTAATGTGCTAGGAATGTTAGGTTGCTTTGTTGAGGCCCTCAAACACTAGGGCTAGATTGGGGCCTGATCGGAGTAAGGCCATCTGACTCACAGTTTCACTGTGGATATCAGTGTTATGGGAGGAAGTCACATGGTTCACCATCTGCCTGGCTCCAGTGGACCACAGCACACCACACCCCATCACACAAAGGGGAGGGAAGCTTAAATTGGTTAAGGAATTGGCGGCAGAGAGAAAAATAATTGCTTTTTTTTTTTTCAATACATTTTCCCATGGAGCTAAAGAATATTGCAGTTTGAAAGCTAATTTCCTGCAATTCTATACATTTTGGCATGGCTAGTTCTGTGTACTTATGCTCAAACATAACAAAACCAATAGGGAACCCAATCGGGGCCCCTGGGCATGTACGCTGCGTGCCCGGTCAGTAATCCAGTCATGCCAAAAATACTCCTAAATTTGTTTTTAAAACTTTTTATCTCCCTGACTTTCTAAGCTTTTATTTTGGAGATTTCTAATTCTCAAAGATTATACATACAGTGGGGAGAACAAGTATTTGATAACCTGCAAAATCGGCAGTGTTTCCCACTTACAAAGCATGTAGAAGTCTGTAATTTTTATCATAGGTACTCTTCAACTGTGAGTGACGGAATCTAAAACAAAAATCCAGAAAATCACATTGTATGATTTTTAAGTAATTAATTAGCATTTTATTGCATGACATAAGTATTTGATCACCTACCAACCAGTAAGAATTCTGGCTCTCACAGACCTGTTAGTTTTTCTTTAAGAAGCCCTCCTGTTCTCCACTCATTACCTGTATTAACTGCACTAGTTTGAACTCGTTACCTGTAGATTAGATTCCGTCTCTCACAGTTGAAGTGTACCTATGATAAAAATTACAGACCTCTACATGCTTTGTAAGTAGGAAAACCTGCAAAATCGGCAGTGTATCAAATACTTGTTCTCCCCACTGTACATATTCGGAAAGTATTCAGACCTTCACATTTTCCAAATTTTGATACTTTACAGCCTTATTCTAAAATTGATTAAATACAGGTTCTCATCAATATACACACACACAATACCCCATAATGACAAAGCGAAAACAGGTTTTTAGAAATGTTAAAAAAACAGAAATACCTTACACAGCTCTCTGGTCTTGGCCATTGTGGAGAGAATATGTACATTGTACACTGAATGTGTACAGTGGGGAGAACAAGTATTTGATACACTGCCGATTTTGCAGGTTTTCCTACTTACAAAGCATGTAGAGGTCTGTAATAAGAATTTAGACCATTTGCTATGAGACTCGAAATTGAGCTCCGGTGCATGTTTCTACAACTTGATTGGAGTCCACCTGTGGTAAATTCTATTGATTGGACATGATTTGGAAAGGCACACACCTGTCTATATAATATAATGCATGTCAGAGCAAAAACCAAGACATGAGGTCGAAGGAATTGACCGTAGAGCTCCGAGACAGGATTGAGTCGAGGCACAGATCTGGGGAAGGGTACTAAAATATTTCTGCAGCATTGAAGTTCCCCAAGAACACAGTGGCCTCCATCATTCTTAAATGGAAGAAGTTTGGACCGACCAAGACTCTTCCTAGAGCTGGTCGCCCGGCCAAACAATCGAGGAGAAGGGCCTTCTCTGCAGCACTCCACCAATCAGGCCTTTATGGTAGTGGCCAGACGTAAGCCACTCCTCAGTAAAAGGCACATGGCAGCCCGCTTGGAGTTTGCCAAAAGATTCTCTGGTCTGATGAAACCAAGATTGAACTCTTTGGCCTAAATGCCAAGCGCCACATCTGGAGGAAACCTGGCACCATCCGTACGGGGAAGCATGGTGGTGGCAGCATCAAGGATGTTTTTCAGCGGCAGGGACTGGGAGACAGTCAGGATCGAGGGAAAGATGAACGGAGCAAAGTACAGAGAGATCCTCGATGAAAACCTGCTGTGCCAAGCTTGTAGCGTCATACCCAAGAAGACTAGAGGCTGTAATCGCTGCCAAAAGTGCATCAACAAAGTACTGGATATGAATATTTGTGTAAATGTGATATATCCGTAAAAACAATTACATTTCTAGAATCCTGTTTTTGCTTTGTCATTATAGTGTATTGTGTGTAGATTGATGAGGGAAACCTTTTAAAAATACATTTTAGAATAAGGCTGTAACGTAACAAAATGTGGAAAAAGTGAAGGGGTCTGAATACACCCCTACACACACACATACAGTGGAAGTCGGAAGTTTACATACACTTAGGTTGAAGTCATTAAAACTAATTTTTCAACCACTCCACAGATTTCAATTTAACAAACTTTTGGCAAGTCGGTTAGGACATCTACTTTGTGCATGACAAGTAATTATTCCAACAATTGTTTAGAGACAGATTATTTCACTTATACTTCACTATATCACAATTCCAGTGGGTCAGAAGTTGACATACACTAAATTGACTGTGCCTTTAAACAGCTTGGAAAATTCCAGAAAATGATGCCATGGCTTTAGAAGCTTCTGATAGGCTAATTTACATCATTTGAGTCAATTGGAGGTGTACCTGTGGATGTATTTCAAGGCCTACCTTCAAACTCAGTGCCTCTTTGCTCGACATTATGGGAAAATCAAAAGAAATTAGCAAAGTCCTCAGAAAAAAAAAAAGACCTCCACAAGTCTGGTTCATCCTTGGGAGCAATTTCCAAATGCCTGAAGGTACCACGTTCACCTGTACAAACAATAGTATGCAAGTATAAACACCATGGGACCACACAGCCGTCATACCGCTCAGGAAGGAGACGCGTTCTGTCTCCTAGAGATGAACATACTTTGGTGCAAAAAGTGCAAATCAATCCCAGAACAACAGCAAAGGACCTTGTGAAGATGCTGGAGGAAACAGGTACAAAAGTATCTATATCCACAGAAAAACAAGTCCAATATCGACATAACCTGAAAGGCCGCTCAGCAAGGAAGAAGCCACTGCTCCAAAACCACCATAAAAAAGCCAGACTACAGTTTGCATCTGCACATGGGGACAAAGATCAAACTTTTTGAAGGAATTTCCTCTGGTCTGATGAAACAAAAATAAAACTGTTTGGATATAATGACCATCGTTATGTTTGGAGGAAAAAGGGGGAGGCTTGCAAGCCAAAGAACACCATCCCAACCGTGAAGCACAGGGGTGGCAGCATCATGTTGTGGGGGTGCTTTACTGCAGGAGGTACTGGTGCACTTCACAAAATAGATGGCATCATGAGGAAGGAAAATTATGTGGATATATTGAAGCAACATCTCAAGACATCAGTCAGGAAGTTAAAGCTTGGTCGCAAATGAGTCTTCCAAATGGACAATGACCACAAGCATACTTCCAAAGTTGTGGCAAAATGGCTTAAGGAGAACAAAGGTATTGGGGTTGCCATCACAAAGCCCTGACCTCAATCCTAAAGAAAATGTGAGGGCAGAACTGAAAAAGCTTGTGCGAGCAAGGAGGCCTACAAACCTGACTCAGTTACACCAGTTCTGTCAGGAGGTATGGGCCAAAATTCACCCAACTTATTGTGGGAAGCTTGTGGAAGGCTACCCGAAACTTTTGTCCCAAGTTAAACAATTTATTGGCAATGCTACCAAATACTAATTGTGTGTATGTAAACTTCTGACCCACTGGGAATGTGATGAAAGAATAAAAGCTGAAATAATTAATTCTCTCTACTATTATTCTGACATTTCACATTCTTAAAGTAAAGTGGTGATCCTAACTAATTTTTACTAGGATTAAATGTCAGGAATTGTGAAAAACTGAGTTTAAATGTATTTGGCTAAGGTGTATTGGCTAAGGTGTGTGTGTTATGGGAGGAAGTCACACACACACACACACACACACACACACACACACACACACACAGTATATGAGAATTATCTTATATACATACTTTGTCTGGTTTGAGTCATTCAAGTTTACACTGAAAGCATTTTCCATACTGAAAATGTATTTAAGTTTGTTTTAATAAATTGTGGTGTGCTGCTGCTAAATGAATACAGGATAAACACTGGCTGCTCATTGTTCCCTCTCCCCCTCCCCCTCTTAAAGGCACAGAGCATGGTGAGATATACGAGCAATGAGAGGGACAAGAAAATCACCTTATGTGAGAACAATTCCCAGGATATGAGGTATTTTCTTAGTGATCCAGATAGTTGAGACGTGGAAGAAATAAGTATGTGTGTGTAAAGAGAGCTAGACCTGAATGTGACATAATGAAGCTACAGCAGGCATGGTCTGAGGTAGTGTAATATATGTACTTTAGTTTAAGTAACAAACCGTCAACACTGAGCCTGAGGTGATGTGGAGTGAAAGGCCCCACATGTACAGTCATGCTGCCTCCTACACTACTTTCCCACACCCTGACTGTTCACACAAAAATACCAGTCACAATGGCCGATCCTTTTCTATAATCACAGTAGTTTAACCAAGAACATAATCTGACAGGTCGGTGTGTGACATAAACATCTAGCAGACAACAGAGAGACCATATTCATTGTGTTGTCTTCAGGTGTTAATTTAAAACACAAAAACTGAGCTCTGAGGATCCTGTATAACATAAGAAAATCAAGTATGGAGATCGAAGCACTACTTTGGTGGGTAGCTCATGCCTTTCTTTCTAGGGTCTGTCTGAGATGAGTCGTCTGGATACTACAAGAGCCAAGGACAGGAGAAGGTGTCTGTCGAAGACCTGTGAAACAGCTAGGCTAGCTCTTGCCCAGTGGATTAGTAACCGAAACAACAAAGTATGTTTCCCTTTTCCCTTCATTCCATTTAACATTTTAGTCATTTAGCAGACGCTCTTATCCCGAGCGACTTACAGTTAGTGTATAGCTGATCATACTTTTTTTCGTACTGGTCCACCGTGGGAATCGAACCACAATCCTGGCGTTGCAAGCGCCATGTTATACCATCTGAGCTACACGGGACTGTATCCCTAATCAAATTACTACTCTATTCCTGCTCATGGTGCTGGGTGGAGGTAGAGAGAAGAGGAAGGTGGGGAGAGAAAATACATTCTACTCACGATTACAGGTCTAAGGCAAAGCCCCTCTTGAGAAAAACAACAGCATGTCGATTAGAAACCCAATGTTAATGTTCTGTTGTCTAACCTGTTCAGATTCTGAATCATAATCCTCTTCGTCTGCACTCAATGACAAGGCCATGGTTCCTCTCTCTTCTCATCGTCTGTCCAGCGTTGTAGAGAAAACTGACATGGCTGAAGCCCCCAGCCCGGCTGCTGTTCTGTTCTGCTGTTCCCCGATCGCGCTCAGCCCCCCCCCCCCCCTCTCTCTCTCTCTCTCTCTCTCTCTCTCACTCTCTCTCTCACTCTCTCTCGCCCTCTCTCTCTGTCTCTTCACACACATGAACAGGCAGCTGCATAGGCACACACAAGCGACAGGAAGCCTCATGAATATGCGCTGGGAAGGTCAGGGGGGGGGGGCAAGCCAAGCCAATGGAGAGACAGATGGCATTCGGTTACAGGGTTGCTCACAAAGGGCGCCCAGAGTCAGAGATGGTGGAACTGGAGGGGGTAGGGAGGGAATGGTCAGGAATAGCACAGACCGAGGGTCATTAGAGAAGACAGGGGCAATATGGCTCGTTGGGAAGACATATGGCTCGTTGGGAATGATGAGGGCGGTTGCATGTTATAAGACAACATTTTTCATAATGTTTGAGGATGTATTTTACTTGGTGACAGATACAGGAAGCAATCAGCTGCTCTGGGTTTGATTGCTCTTTCCTTAATGTCTAAGGAAAGGCCTTTTGTTCCTCTGACTATCTCGTGATTTCTTGGTAGTTCCAGTAAGTAAAGTACTAATGTAGAACATTGAGTGCTTTCATTGGGAAAAATTGAATTAATTGCTAAAGAAATATTACCAATTTAACAAAAGTGTGTCATCACCATCATTATACTGTTCAAGTCTGAGCTAATAATGTCCAGAACCTTATTTGTTCTTGTTGAAATTCAATGCAATTCTTGCATCTGTGCATATGAACAGATGAAATTGTAGGATATTGTAATACAATTGTTAGATTAAAATATGATGGACAAAGCGACAGCTGCACATGCTTTTCCCAACCCCCCCCCCCATCCATCCCACCGAGTACCCCACAAAATAGAAACTACTGCGCAATGCACATTATACTGGACGACGATTCTACAAACCTCTGAAGAGTTTGTTTAGGTAAGAAAGACTCATGAACCTTTGATTTTCTCATGTGTTTGTTCAGAAACATTCTCATAGGAGACTGATATTACACATTTACTGACACAGCCATCCATCACTCTGAATAGGTCCATCATATGAAACTCTAGAAAAGGAGGCAGTATAAGCTGTAGTCCTTTGCTGCTCACAAGGGACTTCATCTACTTTCTGTTTCTAGGAGCTTTGCCAGGATATTTAGTTCAACACCGAGTTTGACTGGCTGCCGACTGCCCCCAACAACTGGCATTAACAGATATGAAAAGATTGTTCTGCATGCCTAGTTGAGCCTTGTCTTCTCTGACATCAGGGACATAGTACATGATTGTGTGCTCACCCACCTTGTCTTGAGTACTTGGTCAGTTCATAAACCTGTCACCAACACCAATTAAAATAATTTTTACAGCGCAGATACTCTCAAAGCAAGCAGCAGCACCTGTGTGAGGGGAGAGATGAGTATGAGTGCACATACAATCAAAGCAATATAAAAGGGAAGAACACATTGCACTGGTATAAATGTGCACACCAAATAGCTTAAAGGGGAGAACAATAAAGATAAGTTAAACACATTAAAGTATTTTTTTTATAAAGCAGTCCTTTCTATGCCTTCATTCTCAGGCTTTATTGATTTGTCATAATTTAGGATATGGCCTCCACTAGGTGGCAGTCAAAGATGGCTGCTCAATAGCATGTCTCCTATCAAATCAAGTAGTTGGATAATTAAATAATAATAAGTGCATTAATGAACACGAACAAGCCAATAGCACATTGAGAGAAAGCTTGTAACACATTCAAAGTCACAGATGCATCGAATTGTTGCAGATGGAATTCTGGTACTAGAATCTTGACAATCTTCTATGGCTGAAATGCAAGAAGTGAAGTATAGTATACAGTTGTGCAATTATAGACTATGGATGTACAAACAAATATAATCATCCCACGGTATTTAACACATTGTTGGCATTATTTAGACGAAGTTGATGTGGGCTATTCAGACATCATGCAACCCAGTCTGTCATGGGTTGCAACCGGTGCATGTTCGGTTGCTTGCATGCCCATACATATCTAGACTAGACACACAACCCACCCACAGAGAAATGTTCATAGGCGCACTACAACTTCCGCAAGAAAGCACACAGAAACTGCACTGGATTGTGGGTAGTAGATCTTGTTGTTTCCTGAATTAGTTACGTTTATGACTACAGTAGCAGAGGGGTAACGTTTTTGAAAATCATCGTTTTATTTGACAAATCTCTAGTTTAGAAGTACAATTATATGTCAAGTCGCATGAGCCCGCAGAGCGTGTATTTTTAATTGACTCATCCTTTTTGGAAGAACTACAGGTTGACTTTTTGAAAAGTTATTACCAGTAGCCAGCAATGAGTTTGAACGAGCACTCTTTGCAAGCTCTGTCATGGAGAAAACTTTACTTGAGTCGAGCAAAGCTGAAGGCTACGAGCAGAACTTCAGCCCTCCTGTCGGGTTTCGCAATGGTGAGTACCAGGACCCAGTCATATGGATTGGAGCGGATAATGACAACTTTGACAAAATGTAGTGATATGACGCACTATTTCTTGACACTACATCTACTGGTAGGCTATCCTACCAGCCTGGTCTCATAGACGACGTAGCATAGTAAACGTAATTTCGAGCCACTCAAATTAGTATGATATGCAGCCTGGTCTTATAGACTAGAAGTAAATAATACATGTAAATCCGGGACACTCAAAATAGTATGATATGTTACGTTTGGTATGGTTGCATAAGCCAGATGGTTACCTAAGGCAAAAACGAAAGTAGGGTTGTTGGTCGGGGTGGGCATGTAACGCGAGTTTGAATCTTATTACGGACAACTTTAGCATTTTAGCCAATTAGCAACTTTTGAACTACTTATTACTTTTTAGCTACTTTGCAACTACTTAGCATGTTAGCTAACCCATCCCCTAACCTTAACCCTTTTAGCTAACCCTTCCCCTAACCCTTTAACCTAACACCTAAACTTAACCCTAACCCCTAGCTTAGCTAATGTTAGCCACTTAGCTAACGTTAGCCACCTATTCCAATTTGTTGGTAGGTGGCTAACGTTAGCCACAAAAAATTGGAATTCATAACATATTATGCAAATTGTAATCCGTAACATATCATACGAAATGGATGATGGACAGCCACAAATTTAATTCATACCATACGAAATGTAACATAATAATTGGAGCGTCCTGGATTTAGATGTACTATGTTACATCTACCCCTGAGTCCAGGTTGCAGCATCCTACCAATATTTGACTATAATTAAGCAATAAGTCACGAGGGGGTTTGGTATATGGCCAATATACCACAGCTAAGGGCTGATGCGTCGTGCCTGGATACAGCTCTAAAGTAATTAGAGCAGTTAAAACAAATGTTTTGTAATACCCATGGTTGTGGTCTCCTATACCACGGCTGTAAGCCAATCAGCATTCAGGTCTAGAACCATCCAGTTTATAATGCTGCATAAACCAAGACTGTTTTGATTGAAAATGTGACTCATAGATTTTCATATGCATAGCTGAATGCATTTAAATTTCTCTGCAAGTTTATACCACTATGCAAGACCAGATGCAAAATAAGGTTGGCATTAGTGAGTCATATCTAAACCTTAACCTACCACAAATAAACTGCAGCAAATTCTACACAAGTCAAATCTGACCATCTCTCACCCAACTGAAAGTTGGACCCAATACAGTTGTCAGCTGGTCACAGGGGCTAGGCTAGGCTACATCTTCCTGTGCAGTCCTGTACCCAATAGAGAGTTGCCAGGTGACGTACGACGGCTCCTGGCGGCCATGTTTGGAAGACCACCGCATCAATTCTTCCGACAATAACAGCTGAATGGCTACCCCAAGCTGCATAATAACAGTGCCTAAAACGAATTAATTCATCACCACATTTCTGTGCAGTATTTGGCTGCTCTAACAAGGCAGGAAAGACAATGGGGGAAAAAAAAACATTTTTACAGATTATCCGCTATCATGAAACACAAAGGAGATAAGACTCCAGAACTGTCAGAAAAAGTGAGGAAACCATTTTGCCCAGTCAAGACCAGCTGTCAGTACAGGATCTGCTCCGATCATTTCATCATTGAAATAAGCTATTTTCTGCTCAGGAAGGATCTGCTCCGATCATTTCATCATTGAAATAAGCTATTTTCCGCTCAGGAAGGAGACGTGTTCTGTCTCCTAGAGATGAACATACTTTGGTGCAAAAAGTGCAAATAAATCCCAGAACAACAGCAAAGGACCTTGTGAAGATGCTGGAGGAAACAGGTAAAAAAGTATCTATATCCACAGTAAAACGAGTCCTATATCGACATAACCTGAAAGGCCACACAGCAAGGAAGAAGCCACTGCTCCAAAACCGCCATAAAAAAGCCAGACTACGGTTTGCAACTGCACATGGGGACAAAGATCCTATTTTATGGAGAAATGTCCTCTGGTCTGATGAAACAAAAATAGAACTGTTTGGCCATAATGAACATCGTTATGTTTGGAGGAAAAAGGGGGAGGCTTGCAAGCCAAAGAACACCATCCCAACCGTGAAGCACGGGGGTGGCAGCATCATGTTGTGGGGGTTCTTTGCTGCAGGAGGGACTGGTGCACTTCACAAAATAGATGGCATCATGAGGAAGGAAAATTATGTGGATATATTGAAGCAACATCTCAAGACATCAGTCAGGAAGTTAAAGCTTGGTCGCAAATGGGTCTTCCAAATGGACAATGACCCCAAGCATACTTCCAAAGTTGTGACAAAATGGCTTAAGGACAACAAAGTCAAGGTATTGGAGTGGCCATCACAAAGCCCTGACCTCAATCAAATAGAACATTTGTGGGCAGAACTGAAAATGTGTGTGTGAGCAAGGACTCAGTTACACCAGTTCTGTCAGGAGGAATGGGCCAAAATTCACCCAACTTATTGCGGGAGCTTGTAGAAGGCCACCCTAAACGTTTGACCCAAGTTAAACAATTTAAAGGCAATGCTACCAAATACTAATTGATTATTATGTAAACTTCTGACCCACTTGGAATGTGATGAAAGAAATAAAAGCTGAAAGAAATAATTCTCTCTACTATTATTCTGACATTTCACATTCTTAAAATAAAGTGATTATCCTAACTTACCGAAGATAGGGAATTTTTACTAGGATTAAATGTCAGGAATTGTGAAAAACTGAGTTTAAATGTATTTGGCTAAGGTGTATGTAAACTTCCGACTTCAACTGTATGTAAATAAAGTATTTCATTTTTTATTTGTAATACATTTGCAAAAATGTCTAAACCTGTTTCGCTTTGTCATTATGGGGCATTGTGTGATGAGGGAAAACAATTATTTAATACATTTTAGAATAAGGCTGTAAGTAACAAAATGTGGAAAAAGTCAAAGGTGTCTGAATACTTTCCGAATGCACTGAACATCAATATACTTAATTCACTTCGCTAGCTAGCTATTCAATATGTTAAGTTAACTAGCTAATAATACAGTACATCATTTTTTATAATTTTCGAAATATATCTACTTACTTGAATAGGTTATCCCACTGCCTCTGTTTTCTGGGTGCTTAGAAAAAAAACAAAATAATGGGCAATCTTCCCGATTTTGTTTTTCGGTGGTAGCGAAACGCAGCCAGCCATGTAAGATTGGGGGACAGGGCCACAAAGTTCCACCAGACTGACTGGCCTTCCAACATGGAGCCTGGTGTGGTTGCTAACTGCAACCCCTCTATAGAGAAAAACATGGAATTGTCACATGCAGTGGTTGAGCTATAAATTACATCATTGTTTCTGTTTAAATTGTTCTGAATCAACATCCTTTTTGCACATTGCTTTTTCAGTCAGCCTGTAACTGTCTCTATTTCAGGTGGCTATGGTGGAGGTGCAGCTGGAGCGAGATCATGTGTATCCCCAAGGGCTGCTGATAGCCTTCAGCGCCTGCACCACTGTCCTGGTGGCAGTGCACCTTTTCGCCCTGATGATCAGCACCTGTATCCTGCCAAACCTGGAGGCCGTCAGCAACGTTCACAACTTGAACTCAATCAACGAGTCGCCCCATGAGCGCATGCACTGCTACATTGAACTGGCCTGGGCCTTCTCCACTGTCATCGGCACCCTGCTCTTCCTGGCCGAGGTGGTTCTGCTGTGCTGGGTCAAGTTCCTGCCCCTCAGTCCCCCAAATGATAATAATAGCACCATCAATTCTGGTAAGGCGGCAGCCATCGTCTCCACTTCCATCATGGTGCCATTTGGACTGGTTTTTATCGTGTTCGCTGTGCACTTCTACCGCTCTCTGGTCAGTCACAAAACTGACCGTCAATTTCAGGAGCTAGAGGAGCTGTCCAATATTACCCGGCTGCAGAACCAGCTGGACCACAGGGCGGAGACGACCAGTCTGCAGCCCTCCTCTGTCCACTTCCCCTAACAGGAGGGAGTTGGAGCAGTAGACAGTTGTAAGAAATCTATAATGAAAGTTTTTTTTATCTATTTGCATGAGCAAGGATACTTTATATAGTTCTTCAGATATTCTGTATTGGCATTTGGACTCTGCTCTAGGCCTTTTTCTATTTGTGTAAATAGTTGGGGAGAGATCAGAAGAATTTGCTTTGTATTGTTCACTAGTTTGGACTCAAGACAATATTTTTTTTTACTTTGCTGCATGTCTATTGTCTTCCTTATGGCTTTAGAAACATATCTGAATTGCTGAATGTGAGTGAGCACTAGGGCTGTTGCGGTGACCGTATTACCGCCACACCGGCGGTCACGAGTCATGAAGGCAGTCAAATTCATTGTTAACCGCTCAACACAGAATAGCTGCATGTGCTCATTCCCTCAAATCGTTTGGAGAAAATATAATATTTTGTTCAGCTTTGTTCAATTGTATTCTTCATACTATAAAATAATGCCATGGAATTCTAAGCAAATCTTGTCTGCTAAATGAACTAGTGTATCCCACAGCCATTTGGCATAGCCAGACCAGGACCTAACATAAGGACAACTCTGCATCAGTGGCTTGTACAGTAGGCTATGTGTGGAAGCCAGGAGATGCTAAATGTGTTTATGTTAATGAACGGTCATTTACCCTGAGACAGTTATTTGCTTGAAAATCACTGGCTGACGAAATAGATGATATTCGTAGTTATAAACATAACTACACTAAGTTTTGTCTATGGCGGCTTTTATTTTGTGAAGTTAACAAAACGATAACCGGACAATTTCCATGAAAGGAAAACTCCTCAGGAGAGCATAATATGTAATAACTGCTGTAATAGTGCTGGTGCAAGGGAAGAGCAGAATTTACCTTAATGCATCTGTCAGGTCTGGAATATATACCTTTTCTATTTTAACATTTGAAACTCCATACAATTTGTCAGATTTGTTCTTATGGTTGTTTGATGAGTTAATGTATTTTAAGCACACTCATACTGTTACATGATAGACAACTACAAGTGTGGAATTTGAAATGTATTTGTTTATAATTTTCCTCTACAGTGTGGAATTATTAGACTGGTTAGTTGGTAAATGGTTCCCAGTTCCTAATTTCAGGCTGAAATACCATCCTCAACATAAAGTACTTCCCTTAACAATATTGTACAATATTGTACAATATTGTAAAGCTCTGTTTGATTTACATTTACGACAAATCACAAGTAGCTACTTCTATAGGAAATACTTCACCAAACTAGATGGCAAATTAATAACTACATTTTTATGGAGGCAAAATATTCAGATCTTTGTCTTCAACCTTTTAATGTGATCCAGGTGCACATATTTACTTTAATCAAATAATGGCACAATCTTCTGCTGTTTTTATTATTTATGAGTCAATTGTGAAGAAGTGTTATTTATCTCTATTTCATATACACTGATATGGTCCACCAACCAAAGGACATCCAGCCAACTTGACACAACTGTGGGAAGCATTGGAGTCAACCTGGGCCAGCATCCCTGTGGAACGCTTTCGACACCTTGTAGAGTCCATGCCCTGACATTTCTAAGATGTTAAGTGCCTGGGGCTTATGAATCTCCACACAATTATATGTTTACCATATGAATATACTGCATTGTCTGGTGCCAAATCATAGTCTTATGTAATTCTGTTACATTGTGGTGAGTCTCTCCAAAGGGCAGGGTAATGGATTGAGATGACCTCTTTATTAGACAATCATTAATATTATGAAAATATACATATTTTGTATATTTGATTACGTTATGCATAACAATCCTATGCCTACTGAATAGAGAATTCTATAAAATAATCCATTTTATGTTGCTTAATTTATTAATATTAAAGTTGAAAAGAACAGTTTGAGTCAACCTTCTCTTTTAAATGAATAAAAAGATTGCATGCATCAATATGAAAAACACAATGGTACCTTCAATTATCTACAACGTCCTGCTCATGCATGTTCAAATTCTCCAAGAATTCCCCAATTTCCTTATTTGTGGGTCTATAACTTAAGGGCGTTGTCCATTTGTTTTAAAGAAACACATTTAGAAGATATGTCAAGAATTAGCCGGAAGGAAAACCACACAAAGGAAGTGGGTTAGCAGAGGGTAAAATGCAGTGGACATGCAGCATCAATAGTGTTAGAGGACTTGTCGTAGGGAGGAGTAGTCTGTCGTGATCTGTGTTTTCCCTGAGAATAGGGCTAGGGCATTGTCTGTATCAGGAGCTCACGGTGGTGGATAGCATTATCTCTTGGGTCACAGAAGGGCACAGAATCCTTTCCATTTTGCCTTTCTGGACTTCCTTGTTGCTGCAATGGCTCGTTTGGTAACCTCTCTGAATATGTCCTCCACATTCTCCTTGTATTTGGCTGAACACTCCAAGTAGAGCTCAGCGTTGATCTTCCTTTTGGTCTCTTCACCCTGCTCAGATGAAAATAAAATAAAGTTGTGATATTTCTAATTGAGAGAGGCCAACAAAACAATATGGAAAATCTGGAAACATTGCAAATGTTTCCAGATTGCAAATGTTTCCAAAATATTGCATGACATAAATGTTCCCTGCCTGACATGAACTAGCCAAAAAGAAAATGGCAGATAAATAAATGTAGTCCTCGTGAAAGGGTGATTCAGAATTTTGATTATCACTAACAGATTTGGGGGAGTGGGGATTTGCATTGTCTTTACTGTCATTAACATAATCTCATCACTGCTATTGATCTTTTGAAGGTCTTTTTGATCAAACACTTCTGATCGAAGTCTCCCTTTCACAACAAACCACCCTAA
Source organism: Thymallus thymallus (assembly GCA_023634145.1). Taxonomy (NCBI): domain Eukaryota; kingdom Metazoa; phylum Chordata; class Actinopteri; order Salmoniformes; family Salmonidae; genus Thymallus; species Thymallus thymallus. The sequence continues at coordinate 23,386,243 of CM042402.1, read as the reverse complement.
TTCAACCACATGTATTGCATTTTCAATAAACCCAATACTAATGACATATTATCATGTAGGTTATGTATGAAATCTCTACCTGGTTGAATGTGATGGGGTTCTGGCCTGAAGACCACAGTTTCTTTGCCAAGACCTTGTCTTTCCGCAGGTCTGTTTTGCATCCTACCAGGATAATGGGTATGCCACGGCAGAAGTGATGCACCTCGGGGAACCACTGAAAGGTATGCTAAACAGAGTTAGATATTCTAAACATTCTACGTCATGCAGTGAGAAGACATTTATAGCCAGTAGGATCTTTGTGCGGCCCATCGAATAATTCCTGTGAGAGTAACGGCATCTACTATGCTAAATTAATTTACCATGAACCTGAGCAAGTATTTAAATATCTTTCCAATAATCAGCTGACATTGTCACCTATCTTCAGGGACATTAATTCTGTTGAAGATGTCATGAAACTTATGGCAATGTATGTTAATGTTTCTTCCTGTGGACTGAAACAGACAAAAGAGCAGTAAAGTATGAAGGGAAAAGAGTGCAGTACCTTTATTAGCAAATTGTCATAGCTTGAGGGGCATGTGACATCATAGCAGATCAATACCAGGTTGGCACTCTGATAGGACAGAGGCCGTAATCGGTCATAGTCCTCTTGACCTGATATACACAGAAATAGATGGATGTGCATTATTAATCTGTCTTGAAAATTGCATAGCAAAAAAAATCACTCTTAAGACTAGGTGGCTACTTAAAATCGATGCCAGCCTTATCTATTATTCCTTTATCTTTATGTAAAATCTATGACTCTCTCCTGAATTTGACTTACATTATTATGACTCTTTAACAACCAGAGGGTGTCTGTTATTGCCTTTCTAAGATACTGTATATTTGACTACTGATGAGCACAACACGCCCACTAAAGACTAAGGATACCTGTTTAGCCAGGTGTTCGTGCACTGGTGCATTCAAAAGCATGGATATGTAAGACCTTACCTGCAGTATCGTAGATGTTCAGGCGAAACTCAGCGCCTCTGTACCTCACATTGGCGACACATTTTTCAAACACAGATGGAACATATTCCTGAAAGATATAGACAAAAATTGAGTTCTCTTTCAAGTCCTGTATTTTTTTAATGTTATTTCAGAGATTGTAGCTAAAAAGGTTGACGTTAACTTTGCTCTTTTTGTCATCTTGTGTGCGTATATAAATTGTGTTGTCGCTTACAGTCCTGCAGTGATGAATAAATAATGTAAATACAGTAGATACCCTTTTCCCTGAAAAGTATGTGTAAATAGAGAAGAGAAGCAGTTGTCTTACCTCTGGAAAAACTCCTTTAGTGCAAACCCGGAGTAGGGACGTTTTCCCACATCCACAATCACCTACTATCACAACAGTAAACTCCTCTTGCCTCCTGGTATGCCCACTGCTCACCCCTGACATGTTCTGTAGCATTCTTGTCTCTGAGAATATAGATGTAGCAAAAGAGCCTCCACTTGTTGAAGAAGATAATGGAGGCAGACACTTGAGATAAGAATAAATGGCAAAAAAACTTGAGCAAGAAAACTAGCTTAACGTAGTCAGTTAAAAGCACTGGACTACCTGTCCATTGTCACCTTCTACCTTTGCTGAATATCCAGTGGTTTTAAGGAGGCTCCTCTTGATTGAGTACCTAACCCTCCTATGAAAGAAACCTATTATGGCCCTTCTTCTTTCCTCTGCCCCACTTCCCATGTATTAATGAATGGGCACATTATCAACACCTCATCAAGGAACATAAAAGCCAGAAGAGATTCAATCAAAGGAAGATTATCCTAACCACCTGACAACCTCTTGTTCATTAGCTGCAGAACTAAATCAACTGTTAGCAGGAGAGTGAACAAATGGAAATGCTTAATCTATGTCCTGGAAACCAGCCATATAACCAGCCATCTGTAAATAGCCCACACTACTACCTCATCCCCATATTTATTATTTTTGCTCATTTGCACTCCAGTATCTCTATTTGCACATCATTATTCTCACATCTATCAGTCCAGTGTTAATACTAATTTGTAATTATTTCGCCACTATGGCCTATTTATTGTCCTACCTTCCTAATCTTACTACATTTGCACACACTGTACATAGATTTTCTATTGTGTTATTGACTGTACGTTTGTTTATTCCCATGTGTAACTCTGTGTTGTTTTTGTCTCACTGCTTTGCTTTGACTTGACCAGGTCGCAGTTGTAAATGAGAACTTGTTCTCAACTGGCCTACCTGGTTAAATAAAGGTGAAATAAAAAATAAAAATAAAAATAGATAGCATTGTGGTAGAATTGGCGCTGTTCCTTCAAAACAGATTGAATTCATATGCCACCTAGTGGATCAAATGATGTACATTATTCAGATAGTAGATCCTTTATGTACTATTGTCTAATGCATAGTGTACTTGTTTATTGAATCCAATAATAATCTAATAATTTCTATCTATTTAAAAATGATCTAATAAAAAACACAGTGATCAATAACTGAGGTGACCCCACCTCACTGTAAGGTGTTTGTTTTCATTTAGCCACCTGATGAATGATTGTAGATTTAGGTACTTTCTCCAACAATTAATCATCTAGATCCTACATTTTCCATAGTTCTATTACTTTCCATCTAGCCTAGCTGTATACATTTTATATTTTAATGTAGGCCTATATGAACAGAATCATTGGCCAGGGTAGGCCGTCGTTGTAAATAAGAATTTGTTGTTAACTGACTTGCCTAGTTAAATGAAAGTTAAATAAAAAATAATAAATAAATCATGATATTATTTTATTCTGTTCAAAGTATCGACTCACTGGGCACATTACGTAATTCCAACGTGGAAGTTTGGGTAATATTTGGTTGATATCCAATTTTTTAGTTTAGTTTTCATCTAAATGTGTTACCACTGCGCTTTCAACCATTTTAAAACACAACGTTAAAATGGGAATACAATTTATACAACAACATAATGTGTTATCACTGTGCTTCATCTAATAACACAACCAACTGGATTGCAATTGAGATTATATTAAAAGTACATGGTACAAGTGATCAATGCTGTTCAAGAACAATTTGACAACCAAATCAATAATTCAGGTGTAGACTAACAGTGAAATCCTTACTTACAGCCCTACCCAACATTGCAGAGAGAGAAAAAAAAGAGAACTAAGAGAAAAATAATAAGGAATAAATACACAATGAGTAATGATAACTTGTCTATATACACTGGGCACCAGTACCGAGTCGATGTGCAGGGGTACTAGGTAATTGAGGTGCATACAGTGCCTTCAGAAAGTATTCATACCCCTTGACTTCAGTGGAGGCTGCTGAGCGGAGAACGGCTCATAATAAAAGCTGGAACGGAGCGTACGGAATGTATTTTATACCATTCCACTTACTTATTTCGCTCCAGGCACTACCGTTAGCACATCCTATCCAATTAAGGTGCCACTAACCTCCTGTGCTTGACTTATTCCACATTTTGTTGTGTTACAGCCTGAATTCAAAATGGAAGAATAACTTTTTTTTTACACACAATAACCCATAATGACAAAGTGAACATTTGTTTTTAGAAATTTTAACACATTTAACGAAAATGAAATACAGAAATATCACATTTACATAAGTGTTCACATCCCCAAGACTTTGAATAAGCACCTTTGACAGCGATTACAGCTGTAAGTCTTTCTGGGTAAGTCAAAATTTGTGCAAAATTTGCCCATTAAATTAATTGTTGACCATTGCTAGACAACCATTTTCAGGTCTTGCCATAGATTTACAAGTAGATTTAAGTCAAAACTGTAACTCGGACACTCACTGTCTACTTGGTAAGCAACTCCGGTGTAGATTTGGCATTGTGTTTTAGGTTATTAGCCTGGTGAAAGGTGAATCTCCAAGTGTCTGGTGGAACCAGGTTTTCCTCTGCTTAGATTTGTCCTGAAAAACTCTCCAGTCCTTAATGATTACAAGCATACCCATAATATGATGCAACCACCACTATGCTTGAGAATATAGAGAGTGGTACTCAGTAATGTATTGTACTGGATTTGCCCCAAATATCACTTTGTATTCAGGACAAAAAGTTGGTTGCTTTTGCTACATTTTTTGCAGTATTACTTTAGTGCCTTGTTGCAAACATGATGCATGTTTTGGAATATTTTTTATTCTGCACAGGCTTCCTTCTTTTCACTTTGTCAATTAGGTTAGTATTGTGGAGTAACCACAATGTTGTTGATCCATCCTCAGTTTTCTCCCATCACAGCCATTAAACTCTGTAACTGTTTTAAAGTCACCATTGGCCTCATGGTGAAATCCCTCTGCGGTTTCCTTCCTCTCCAGCAACTGAGTTAGGAAGGACTCCTGTATCTTTGCAGTGACTGGGTGTATTGATGTCACATGAGGTTGGTGGCACCTTAATTGGGGAGAACGGGCTCGTGGTAATGTATGGACTGGAATAAGTGAAATGGTATAATATTATTTTTACCCATCTACCAATATATGCCCTTCTTTGCAAGGCATTGGAAAACCTCCCTGGTCTCTGTATTCTAAATTCAATGTTTAATTAAGGAACCTTACAGATAATTGTATGTGTTGGGTACAGAGATGAGGTAGTCATTAAAAAATCATGTTCAACACTATTATTGCACACAATCCATGCAACTTATTATATGACTTGTTAAGCACATTTTTACTCCTGAACTTATTTAGGCTTACCATAACAAAGGGGTTGAGTACTTATTGACTCAAGACATTTCAGCTTTAAATCTTTAATTAATTAGTAAAACAATTTTTAAACATAATTCCACGTTGACATTATGGGGTATTCTGTGTAGGCCAGTGACAAAAAATTCTAAATGTAATCAATTTTAAACTCAGGCTGTAACACAAATAAATGTGGAAAAAGTAAAGGGGTGTGAATACTTTATGAAGGCACTGTATGTACATACTGTATAGGTAGGGTTAAAGTTACTAGGCAACAGGATAGATAATAAACAGTAGCAGTAGCTTATGTGATGAGTCAAAAGAGCTCACGACCCGCACCACTACAGCCCCGTCGATTGGATGGGGGCGTGCTGCGCCCTCGATTTCCTGTAGTCCACGATCAGCTCCTTTGTCTTGCTGAGTTGAGGGAGAGGTTGTTGTCCTGGCACCACACTGCCAGGTCACTGGCTGTGTTATCGTCTTCGGTGATCAGGCCAACCACCGTTGTGTCGTCAGCAAACTTAATGATGGTGTTGGAGTCGTGCGCGGCCATACAGTCGTGGGTGAACAGGGAGTACAGGGGGGGACTAAGCAAGCACCCCTGAGGGGCCCCCATGTTGAGGGGCCCCCATATTGAGGGGCCCCCGTGTTGAGGGTCAGTGTGGTTGCCTACCCTCACCACCTGGGGCTGGACCGTCAGAAAGTCCAGGATCCAGTTGCAGAGGGAGTGTTTGCAGTGTGGAGTGCAATAGAGATTGCGTCATCTGTGGATCTGTTGGGGCGTTATGCGAAATGGAGTGGGTCTAGGGTGTCTGGGATGATGGTGTTAATGAGAGCCATGACCAGCCTTTCAAAAACATTTCATGGCTACAGATGTGAGTGCTACAGGGCGATTTAGCCAGGTTACCTTGGTGTTCTTGGGCACAGGGACTATGGTGCTTGAAACATGTAGGTATTATAGACTGGGTCAGGGAGAGGTTGAAAATGTCAGTGAGGACAGTTGCCAGCTGTTAAGCGCATGCTCTGAGTATGTGTCCTGGTAATCCGTCTGGCCCTGTTGACTTGTGAATGTTAACCTGCAGTGGCGAACCGTGACTATTCCACCTTCAGTTGAGAAACAATGCTTTTTGATGACAAAATCAAACAGGCCTGAGCCGTGCTTCGGGCTGTAGCTCAACCAGAGACAGCACACGGACACAACAGTAGCGGTGCGTGTAAATCTGCGGGGGAACCAAGCCAGGAAAAAATGCCATATTACAATTTATGTTGTGATATTTTACTCTATAAACCCATTAGAAATGCATTCATACGCCACCGTGATATATAAGGCCAAAAAGCCATACATCTTTTCACATAAACAATTCCAGAAGACAGTCTCACACACAGTGGCAGAATAAATTCAACCATACGTAGGCCTAACTATTGATTCAGGACCACGGACTGCAAGCCAGAGCAAAGGAAGTAGGTGCGCTGCTTCCGCTATTTCAGCGCCAAATAATAAACCAGTAGATCCCAATCATAACGATTCAAAAACACAACCATTTAGCATTTTAAGACAGCTATTACTTTCCATTGCAAACATATTTTATATGATCACAAAATAACCGGTAATCTAAAGTTAAAATGCAACAATGCTTCACACGCATTATATCAAAGAGATTATTAGCAAATAGCAACAGAAAATGAACTGCAAAAAAATTAATAATGTGCCACTCACCAAATGATGATCATTTGAAAACGAAGTCCATCCTCCGGAGGCCTAGTTTCTCGATTGAGATCAAAGCCAAGGCTGACAGTCGGGCCTGTCCGGTGGTGTTTATGGAGTAAGTCGTAATCTGTTTCAGGACGGAGAATGTCCTTTCAACTGAGGCAGTAGACACGGGAATGGTCAAGAAAAGACAGGTAACAGACGGATTGAAAATGCACCACCCTCCACACCGTAAAAAACATTTTCACATGACCCTCCCCTTGTACTGTAAAATACATTTCATACCCTCCCCCCTCATAGAATTATATCAAAATAATGTTTAAGACCACACATAACACTAACTGTATAGACCCTGTGTTTATAAATGTGGATATGGAATTTGCCACTCCAGCATGCTTTTGTGGCACAGTCAATGCCACATGGGGCTACAGGCCAGAAGGTTGAGGGTTTGCCGACCACCACAGACAAGCTCACTCTCCCTGTCTGTTTCATTACACTACAGATCAGAGCCGGCTGCAGACAATGATCAGCTAGGGGGGAATCAGATTTTCAACATTTTGATGCTGAAAACAGACAAGGAGAGTGAGCTTGTCAGTGGTGGTCATATTTATAATTATATAAAATATACGCAACAAATTTTCCACCAACAGGTTTCTGTGCCAATGCACCACACAACCAATAAACAAAGCATACTGACTTCAGGCCCTTCATTTTCAACATCATAAATAAATAGACTATGTCAATCTCAAAATACACTGAACAAAAATATAAACGCAACATGTAAAGTGTTGGTCCCATGTCTCATGAGCTGAAATAAAAGCCACTCTACCATAAAGGCCTGATTGGTGGAGTGCTGCAGAGATGGTTGTCCTTCTGGAAGGTTCTCCCATCTCCACAGAGGAACTCTGGAGCTCTATCAGAGTGACCATCGGGTTCTTGGTCACCTCCTGGACCAAGGCCCTTCTCCCTGATTGCTCAGTTTGGCCGGGCGACCAGTTCTAGGAAGAGTCTTGTTGGTTCCAATCTTCTTCCATTTAAGAGTGATGGAGGCCACTGTGTCGTTGGGGACCTTCAATGTTGCAGAAACCCTTCCCCAGATCTGTGCCTTGACACAATCCTGTCCTGGAGTTCTATGAACAATTCCTTCGACCTCATGGCTTGGTTTTTGCTCTGTGGGACCTTATATAGACAGATGTATGCATTTCCAAATCATGTCCAATCAATTGAATTTACCACAGGTGGACTCCAGTCAAGTTGTAAAAACATCTTAAGGATGATCAATGGAAACAGGATGCACCTGAGCTCAATTTCGAGTCTCATAGCAAAGGGTCTGAATACTTATGTAAATAAGGCATCACCAATCTCTTATGTGTATACTGTAGATAGATAGACAGATTAAAACGTATAAAAATACAAGAAGTCTGGAGTGCAAAAAAGCTATAAAAAGACATTGCATAGTATGGGTGGATGGCTGAATATGTACACTATACATTGTTACAGAGTGTTAGGTGAAAATCTTTTTTATAAAAATATTGCAAGTTGATATAGATAAATAAGGAGTATTTGCATGGTTAACTATACTATACAGGTCGATGGCAGAGAAATACTTAAATGGCTAAACGTGCGTATGATATAAGTGAGGGTAATAATAGTTTACTTAATATACAGACTGGTTAAATGAACAGGTAAGTTAATATTTGCATGGTTACATTAACTGTACAGGTGAATGACAGGAAGAGATACTTAAATAGCTAAATGTGTGTATGATATAATTTAGGGTAATAATAGTAATTCCCTTAAAATACAGTCCTTAGTGCGCAGGGTTTAATTACAGATAAATGCACGTATTGCGCATTAAATATACTTAAAGCAATGAAAAAAGATACAACTGACAGGATACTAATATGCATTCCTGAGTGAATGACTACGTAAGTTCAGTCCAAGAATTACTTACAATATTGCATGTGATATGATATAACAGCTGTACATGAATATGTATATACAGACCTGAATGAATAAGTCCTGAGTGAATGAGTGATTGCAGACCAGAGTTACTCACGGATGGATGCATAATTGTTAAACTAGTGTCACGATGCTGAGTAGTCAAGGGACGATAGACGGAGCGCTGGTGAAGTGTCATCCTTTTTATTTAATGAGTTGTACTCAGGAAGCATAAAATAAAAGGAGAGTATAACAAACAGTGTGACTAATGTTGAGTACTGCCAGTGCAGTCAAACAAACACAATGATCCACACACAGGTGGATGTGTGGGGAGCCTAAATACAATCCCCAATCAGAGACAACCCTGTACAGCTGTCTCTGATTGAGGATCATTGCTCCCCTAGTTAGGGTGTGAGGGCTGGATTGTGGCTCTTCCACTCCCCCTGGTGGGAGTCAGCGGCCTAACCACAATCCAGCCCTTACAACTAGGTCCTAACACCCTTGCCGACGGCACGGCACCCCGGTGAGGCATTAAATAGTCTAAAAAGCTTACTATGTCACTGTCCAATGTCGCCCTGACATACAGTCGTATGCAAAAGTTTGGGCACCCCTGACAATTTCCATGATTTCCATTTCTAAATAATTGGGTGTTTGGATCAGCAATTTCATTTTGATCTATCAAATAACTGATGGACACAGTAATATTTCAGTAGTGAAATTAGGTTTATTGGATTAACAGAAAATGTGCAATATGCATCAAAATGAAATTAGACAGGTGCATAAATTTGGGCACCCCAACAGAAAAATCACATCAATATTTAGTAGAGCCTCCTTTTGCTAAAATAACAGCCTCTAGACGCTTCCTATAGCCTCTAATGAGTGTCTGTATTCTGGATGAAGGTATTTTGGACCATTCCTCCTTACAAAACATCTCCAGTTCAGTTAGGTTTGATGGTTGCCGAGCATGGACAGCCCGCTTCAAATCATCCCACAGATTCTCAATGATATTCAGGTCTGGGGACTGGGATGGCCATTCCAGAACATTGTACTTGTTCCTCTGCATAAATTCCTGGATAGATTTTGAGCAGTGTTTTGGGTCGTTGTCTTGTTGAAATATCCAGCCCCGGCGTAACATTAACTTTTGACTGATTCTTCAACATTATTCCCAAGAATCTGCTGATATTGAGTGGAATCCATGCAACCCTCAACTTTAACAAGATTCCCATTACCGGCACTGGCCACACAGCCCCACAGCATGATGGAACCCCCACCAAATTTGACTGTGGGTAGCAAGTGTTTTTCTTGGAACGCTGTGTTCTTTTGCCGCCATGCATAACGCCCCTTGTTATGACCAAATAACTCAATCTTTGTTTCATCAGTCCACAGCACCTTATTCCAAAATGAAGCTGGCTTGTCCAAATGTGCGTTTGCATACCTCAAGTGACTCTGTTTGTGGCTTGTGTGCAGAAAAGACATCACTTCTCCTTGTGCAAAGTGCGCTGAATTGTTGAACGATGCACAGTGACACCATCTGCAGCAAGATGATGTTGTAGGTCTTTGGAGGCGGTCTGTGAGCTGTTTTTGACCGTTCTCACCATCCTTCGCCTTTGCCTCTCCGATATTTTACTTGGCCTGCCACTTCTGGCCTTAACAAGAACTGTGCCTGTGGTCTTCCATTTCCTCACTATGTTCCTCACAGTGGACACTGACAGCTTACATCTCTGCGATAGCTTTTTGTAGCCTTCCCCTACACCATAATGTTGAACAATCTTTGTTTTCAGGTCATTTGAGAGTTGTTTTGAGGCCCCCATGTTGCCACTCTTCAGAGGAGAGTCAAAGAGAACAACAACTTGCAATTGGCCACCTTAAATACCTTTTCTCATGATTGGATGCACTTGTCTATGAAGTTCAAGGCTTAATGAGCTCACCAAACCAATTGTGTGTTCCAATTAATCAGTGCTAAGTAGTTACAGGTATTCAAATCAACAGAATGACAAGGGTGCCCAACTTTTTGCATAGCCTATTTTTCACATCTGATTTAATTTCATACAACTTAATATTGCTACACTAAAAATCTTTGTCTGGACAATACCCCAGTACTCAGCTTTTATTAGAAAATGAATGGCATGCCACTGTGATCATTTTCTGTGACGACAGAGTAAATTATTATGCAGCCTCAGAGGGGTGCCCAAACCTTTGCATACAACTGTATATGTATATATTCTCAGTCCATTCCTTACTTAGATTTATGTGAATTTGGGTATATGTTGTGAAACTGTTAGATATTACTTAGATATTACTGCACTGTCAGAGCTAGAAGAACAAGCATTACGCTATACCCGCAACAGTAACACCCCAAATAATTTTTTATCAAATAATTGTTTTATATATTTGTACACTCTTAGAAGGAAAGGTGCTATCTAGAACCTAAAAGGGTTCTTCAGCTGTCCCCATAGGACAACCTTTTGAAGAACCATTTTTAGTTCCAGGTAGAACCATTTTAGTTTTAATCTAGAACCCTTTCCACAGATGGTTCTACATGGAACCCAAAAGGATTCTACCTGGAACTAAAAATGGTTATTCAAAGGGTTGTCCTTTGGGACAGCCGAATAAACCTTTTGGAACCCATTTTTCTAAGAGTGTAATCTACTAGAGAAGACCACATCTTCATCATCTTCCACTTCTTCCTCTTTCTTTTCATCATCCTCATCCTCCTCTTACACCTACTGAAATGCACATGATTGCTTTCTCATTTGCCAGACGTTCCACAGTTAGCCCCTCAGAGGCAGAGTCTTACTCCTCAGAAGACAATGAATACCTCTCAGATTCTGACTCCTCAGACTCCTTCTCCTCTGAGTAGAGTAAAGACTCCTCCGACTATGACTCCAGTTCTGACCAGGAGACAAAGGAAGAGGAGCCAGATGGAGATGCTGATTAGGTCAACAGGGATGTAGAGTGTGTGGTGTTGTCATCAGATGAGGAGGAGATGGATCTGGAACCCCGGCCACACCCTCAACCCCTATCACCACAGGAACGGAGGTGGAGCTGGACCTACTGGATGGGTTAGAGCAGGTTCTGAGGGATCATCCTCGGGAGGAGCACCAACAGCACCAGCCTATCTTTAATTTTTTTATTTAAACTTTATTTTGACAGGGAAAACAGACTGAGACCTAGATCTCTTTTACGGCTGTGCCCTGTGTAAACATGTTAACATGTACAATTTAGACACACAGACAGACATTTTGGAGAAGAAAGATCTCAAAAAATACAAAACAGAGAAACATTTCAAGAAAAACAAAGAAAAACATAGAGTTCAACCGAAACAAACACAGATAACATCATATTGATCCTCTAAAATATTTTTGAAATGGGCAAGGGGCACCAAAGTGTCTAGCTTGAGGTGGGTCTGCAATTTGTTCCACAGAAAAGGTGTAAAGGAACTGAAGGCAGTTCTACCCAAATCTGTGTAGACTGCAGGCGTCTCTAATGTAATCCATGACTGTGATCTGGTATTACAATTAGTATGTCTATTGGAAATTAATGCTGAAATATATGGCGGGTGTTTTAAAAGGAGTGCTTTATAAATAAACAGAAGAGCATGTTTTTCTCACCTCACAGACCCACATTTTGTGCACAATGGTAAATAGCATCCAGTGGTTTTAATGTGGTTGCCGAAACATGCATATAGATCACCATAATCTAAAACTGATAAAAAAAGTAGCCAGAATAATTTGTTTTCTATTTACTGAGGACAGACAGGCCCTGTTTCTGTAAAAAGAAACCTAACTTGAATTTTAACTTTTTCCCCAATTCACTAACATGTTTTTGAAAGGAGAGCCTATCATCTATCCATACGCCTAAATATTTATATGCAGAGACCTGTTCGATTTGAGTAGCATCCAGGCTAGTAATTGCAAGAGTGTTTCTAACTGAGAGTTTAGACCTAGAAAAAGACATAACATTTGTATTATTAAGATTTAAAAGTTTGAGCTGTTAAAGAGACTCCTGTAGTATCTTAAAATCTGACTCCAACTGCATTAATGTTTATTCGGCTGTTGGAGCAATAGAATAAATCACAGTGTCATCTGCATATAAATGGAATTTACAATATTTAAAATCATCACCAATGCTGTTAATATACAGTGAGAACAATAAAGGGCCAATTAAACCCTGAGGGACCCCTTTAAGTAACTGTAACGGTTCGGACTTGATCCCATCGACCAAGACGGCCTGAGTTCTATCTTTAAGATAATCATAGAACCATCGGCAGGCATCAGTACCCAATCCAATAGCTGACAGCTTATGTAAAAGGATAGCATGGTCTACAGTGTCAAAGGATTTAGACAAGTCAACAATAACGCAGCACAGTGCCTTCTATTATCTAAGGCATTTGCGATATAATTTACAACAAGCATAGTGGCCGATGTGGTACTGTGTTTGGATCTAAACCCAGATTGATGGATGCTAAGAATACTGTTTGCAGAAAGGAAGATAGTAACTGTTTACTGACTAAGGATTCTAAGATCTTTGCAAGACAGGGGAGCCTAGAAATGGGTCTGTAATTATCCAGATCAATACAGTCACCTCCTGTCACGCTCGGGTGTGTAGAGAGACCAAGGCGCAGCGCAGTGATAATTCGACATCGATGTTTATTATTAAATAAACTGAACAGGATGTGAACTAAACAAAAGTACAACGTAATATAACGTGAACACACTTACATGGGTGACGATCAGAATTAAGACAATGAACCACGCCTAGGGAATTAGAGACAATGCATAGCAGCTGCCTCTAATTAGGGATCCCACACACAACACCACACAGACATAGAACCTATAGAACTGCCAGACTCATGTAATTGTGTTTGGGTTCTTGCGGCCGGGAGTCCACGCCTTTGAGGGGGGGTACTGTCAGGCTCTGGCCATAGAGAAGCCTATTGCTTCTCTATAATTCTATGGTCAGAGTCTGGCAGTTCTATATGTTCTATGTCTGTGTGGTGTTGTGTGTGGTATCCCTAATTAGAGGCAGCTGCTATGCATTGTCTCTAATTAGGGATCCTACTTATGTGTGTATGTCCCACTCCCTAGGCGTGGTTCATTGTTTTGATGTCTGATCGTCACCCATGTAAGTGTGTTCACGTTTATTTATGTAACGTTGTTGTTTTGTATAGTTCACATCAAGTTTAGTTTATTATTTAAATAAATTATGTCGAACATCCACTGCGCTGCGCCTTGGTCCATCTATACACCCGAGCGTGACATGTAGAGATGAAGATAGAAGAGAAAAGGGCAAGGGCTAAAACTGGTTCCGAAAAGCAGCATGTGGATAAAAGCTCTGAGTGATATAAATCAAGGATAAAGGCTTGCTGTGAGAAATATTTATAATTTCTATTTGAGATTATATGGGGATCGGAGTGTTTCAGGCCGGTATCCCTAATACAAGCAATAGGGCAGTGGTCACTAATATCATTTGCAAAGACCCCACAGGCTGTGTATTTATGGGCGGTATTTGTTAGAATAATATCTAGTATAGATTTGTCTGGGTTCTTAGAGTTGGGACGGGTTGGCTTAGTTATCAGCTGGGACAGATTTAGCTCAGTACAAATGCCTTTTAATTTATCAGATACTGGTGACAGCCAATCCAGATTAAAATCTCCCAAAACCAGTAATTCAGAGTTTGCATAATTAGACAATATTTCAAAGAGTTTGCTTAGAGTACAAGGAGGAGCTGAGGGGGGGTGATTAAATCGCAATTAAACCACCCCTACCAACTCTATCAGCTCTAAAAATATTGTACCCAAGCAGCTGAACATCTGAGTCAGGCACAGAAACGCACAACCACGTATCAGATACAACCAGTACGTCAACATTTGATTGTATGACCAGAATTTCAATAAAGTCTAGCTTTTGGATCAGGCTTCAAATGAATTATTCCAATGCCATTTTTGAGGGAGATCATATCAGATGGAGCAGCCAGAGTTGGCCTTATAGCATCGCTGGAAGAGCGATAAGCTATTGACGGGCTCAATTTTATGGGGACAAGATTACAACTAACAATACCTCTCTGTATGCGAGTAGTATGCTTACTCGCAATACGATGATTGGACAATAATCTAGGAATTGCACAAAGGTTGTTTATAGTAGGTTGTTCCAGACTTGCAATTAAGGAACTAATTAATGAAACTTGGGGAGGAGCATTGTATGCTGACAGGGCAGCATACAATCCCGGAAATCAGCCCCCGAAAACAGTGCACATCAGGCAAAGGCCCTGATGTGCACTGTCTGACCCAGGGATGGACCTCCTGCCCAGTGAACACGACTATGATCTCCCGGCCCCCTCACCCATAGGACTGCCAGGTGGATGTATGTAAAGACATGCATGTATTGGTAAATAATGTTAAAGTGCTCTTGGTACATTATAGAATGTCTTTTAATTTATACCTGACAGCAATTGGAGGGATTTCATTAAACAAAGGTTTTTTTTTTTATACTTGACGTGGTGGAGCCTGATTTTGAGCTGGAGATAGATAGCCCTGAATGGAGCACTGAGTCACCAGAAAACATGAAGAACCTACCGGCCCTCTGTGGGACAGTGACCCAAACCTGCTGTGGAGGAGGTGGAACTACTACACACTCCAAGTTGGGGAGTAGAGGCCCTCCTGGAGAGTGAAAAGGACTCTAATGACCATCTTCTCTCCCTCTCCCCAACAGACAGTGAACTTCTGTCCCAGTGCTGCCCTTCTCAGCCCCCTACCATAGTCTCTTACCCAGCAAAACACCAGGGTGAGAAGAGAGGTGTCTGTATAATCCCTTCACCCCCTGGATGGTGCCAGTCACACTGGGCAGAGAGAAAGGCCTCACATAGGGAGGCCTGGGGTTTAGTTCCACTCCCTGGAGCCTCTTCCCCCTCCCCTCTCTGTCTACATCAGGATCCCACGGAACCCCGGGAGGGACTTCATCCAGACCAAGAGAACACAGGAAATTCACTCTTATGGTGCACTCTTAGAAAACAGGTGCTCTCTATGTTCCCATAGGAGATCCCTTTGAAGAACCCTTTTGGTTCCAGGTAGAACTCTGTGGGGTTAGGCCTCCCGAGTGGCACAGCGGTCTAAGGGAGACCCATGAGGCGGTGCAAAATTGGCCCAGCGTCGTCCGGCTTAGGGAAGGGTTTGGCTGGCCGGGATTTCCTTGTCCCATCACGCTCTAGCGACTCCTTGTGGCGGGCCGGGCGCCTGCAAGATGACTTCTGTCAGTTGTACAGTGTTTCATCCGACACATTGGTGCGACTGGTTTTAAGTGAGCAGTGTGTCAAGAAGCAGTGCGGCTTGGAAGTGTCGTGTTTCGGAGGACGCATGACTCTTGACCTTTGACTCTCCCGAGTCCATACGGCAGTTGCAGCGATGGGACAAGACTGTAACTACCAATTGGGGAGAAAAAGGGGTAAAGTAAATGGTCCACATTTACTTTACCCCTTTGGGTCCCTTTGGAACCTTTGGGGTTCTACCTGGAACCAAAAAGGGTTCTCCTATGAGGACAGCCTAAGAACCCTTTTGGAACACTTTTTTGATTCCACCAATCTTCACAGAGGTGCTCCTTTATTCTAGCTTCCTCCCCTAGCAGCCTGTCTGAGTCATCAGCAGAGACTCCTAACCATGGTGGTGTTTGGCTTAATCCTAATCCTGGATCCCACAGGAAGATGTCCTTGCATGGCCTAGAGAACTGGCCAGAGCTGGTAGATGTGGAGAACCAGAGAGAGATGGAAAAGTGCTCCTGGAGAAGTGTACAATGGAGAATGAGGTGGAGAATGAGGCGGAAGATGAGGCGATGGCAAAGGATGAGGTCACTGCAGAGAGCTACGCCCTCCCATCTCCTCGGCCAGTCCCTGCCTCTGTCATCGGTCTCACCATGAGGAGTTGGCTGTCCTCCACAGTGTTTGGAGGGAGGGCCTGGATGAGGGGGGACACCAAGCTGCTGCAGATTACCTCTTGTGTAAATATGTACGTGATGAGTTATGTGTACATGAGAACTAATGGCGATGTATTCAGTTTGTGTCTAGCCTTTTACTGGGTTCTTATGGTAATTGTTCTCTCTCACACACAAACACCGTGAATGATGGAGTCACAATGCAGTTGTATTGTTTTATTACATGCTCTTAAATATGAATGCTAAAAGTAACCATTTGAAGTGAAAAAAAAAAGGTTATGAAAGCAATTGGGGCAATGAAAATGAACAAATAATGGGTAAATGTCACGACTTCGGCTGAAGTGGCTCCCTTCCCTCGGGCGGGCTGCCGAAATAGGTCGACATCGCCCGAGTACTAGCACCACCGACCCACCACTCAGTGTTTGTCTGCGCTGTTTCGTTTCAGCACCTGTTCCCATTTGTTCACTAATTGTGGGTGCGTCTTATTCCCTCTGCACACCCCGGGTCCCTGTCGGTGATTATTGTACTTTGAGTGTGTATGGGAGCTAACGTGTTTTCGTAGCTCCCCCTTATGTTCAAAACGGAGAGTTTGGTTTCCGTCATTAAATATTAATTCTCGTTACTCTCCTGCCTCCCTGCGCCTGCTTCCACTACGCCTTCCTTGCGACAATCGCTCACAGAATCACCGACCTGTTATGGAAGCAGCAGGTGGGGCCAGCGCGCCTGTCCAAGTGGAGGAGAGGGTGCAACAACATGAGGACATGTTGCAGCGCCTGGGGACCGCGATGGACAGAGTGCTGTCCACCATGGAGCGTTGGGGACAGACGGGGCCTCCCATTTCTCCCCCAGCTCCCTCCATGGTTCCGTTGAACGCTCCTCCTGTATCGGGTCAAGGTGGGATACGACTCTCGCTCCCGAGGGCGTACGCGGGCGGAGCGATGGAGTGCCAGGGGTTCCTGCTACAAATGGAGCTATACCTGGTCACCATCCACCCGGCGCCCTCAGAGCGAGAGAAAGTGTCGGCTCTCATCTCCTGTCTGGATGGGAGGGCCTTGCTGTGGGCCAACGCCGCATGGTTTACGGGAGGTGCGGCGTTGGACCACTACGATGAGTTCACCCGCCAGTTTCGGGCGGTATTTGACCATCCGCCCGAGGGTAGATCGGCGGGAGAACACCTATTCCACCTGCGTCAGGGGAAGAGGAGCGCACAGGAGTTCGCCTTGGATTTCCGGACCCTGGCGGCGAGCTCAGGCTGGAATGATCGGGCCCTGATCGACCACTATCGGTGTAGTCTCCGAGAGGACGTCCGTCGGGAGTTGGCCTGCAGGGATGCCACCCTCACCCTGGACCAGCTGGTGGACATGTCCATCAGGCTGGATAATCTGTTGGCCACCCGAGGACGTCCCGATCAGGGTCCGGCAAACCAGCCTGTCAGCCTACCCACTCCTACACCCATGGAGTTGGGAGGGACTGCTTCCAGGGAGACCGGAGGGAGGGTTTTCTCCTGCACCAACTGTGGCCGCCGAGGACACACGGCGAGCCGGTGTTGGACGGAACCTCCTGGGAGTCGAGATGGCAGGCAGAGCACTGTCGGGCCTTCCCAGGTGAGTCAGCACCAAACTCACCCAGAGCCCTCCGTTGTTCATATGTGTGTGTCTGTAGTGTTCCCTGTATGTTCCCCGCATTCCCAGCATAGGGCGCTAGTCGATTCAGGCGCAGCTGGTAATTTTATGGACCGGGCGTTTGCCCGGAAGTTAGGGATTCCTATTGTGTCTTTGAAGAGTCCCTTCCCTGTACATGCTTTAGACAGTCGTCCTTTGGGGTCTGGGCTAATCAGGGAGACCACAGTGCCGATTAGAATGGTGACGCAGGGGGGTCATGAGGAGAGTATTGAGCTATTTCTCATTGATTCGCCTGCGTTTCCTGTAGTGTTGGGCATTCCCTGGTTAGTCTGTCACGACCCCAAAATTTCATGGAAACGGAGAGCTCTGGAGGGATGGTCTCGAGGGTGTTTGGGTAGGTGTGTGGGTGTTTCCGTGGGTGCTACCACGGTGGAGAGTTCAGACCAGGCGCCTACCATCCACATTCCCTCTGAATATGCCGATTTGGCTCTCGCCTTCTGTAAGAAGAAGGCGACTCAATTACCACCACATCGACGAGGGGACTGTGGGATAAATCTCCTGGTGGACGCTGCCCTTCCTCGGAGTCATGTATATCCCTTGTCGCAGGCTGAGACGGAGGCTATGGAGACATATGTCTCCGAATCACTGCGACAGGGATACATTCGGCCCTCCATTTCCCCTGCCTCCTCAAGTTTCTTTTTTGTGAAGAAGAAGGAGGGAGGACTACGCCCGTGCATTGACTATAGGGGGATAAATCGTATCACTGTGGGATACAGCTACCCGCTGCCCCTCATAGCCAGTGCCATAGAATCAATGCATGGGGCGCGTTTTTTCACAAAACTAGACCTCAGGAGCGCTTACAATCTGGTGCGTATCCGAAAAGGGGATGAGTGGAAAACAGCCTTTAGCACTACCTCAGGGCATTATGAATACCTCGTTATGCCATATGGGTTGAAGAATGCTCCAGCAGTCTTTCAATCCTTTGTAGACGAGATCTTCAGGGACCTGCTTGGGCAGGGTGTAGTGGTGTATATCGATGACATATTGGTATACTCCGCTACACGCGCCGCGCATGTGGCCCTGGTACGCAGAGTGCTTGGGAGACTGTTGAAGCATGACCTGTATGTCAAGGCAGAGAAGTGTCTGTTTTTCCAACAATCCGTCTCCTTTTTGGGATATCGTATTTCCAAGTCCGGGGTGGAGATGGAGGTAGACCGCATTTCGGCCGTGCGTAATTGGCCGACTCCCACCACGGTAAAGGAGGTGCAGCGGTTTCTAGGGTTTGCCAACTACTACCGGAGGTTTATCCGGGGCTTCGGTCAGGTTGCAGCTCCCATTACCGCACTACTGAAGGGGGGGGGGCGGTGCGCCTGCGCTGGTCAGTGGAGGCAAATAAGGCGTTCAGTCACCTGAAGGCTTTGTTTACCTCGGCCCCCGTGTTGGCTCATCCGGACCCCTCTCAGTCATTCATAGTTGAGGTGGATGCATCCGAGGCGGGGATAGGAGCTGTGCTGTCTCAGCGCACGGGTGCGCCACCTAAGCTCCGCCCCTGTGCCTTTTTCTCGAAGAAGCTCAGTCCAGCGGAGCGCAACTATGATGTGGGGGACCGAGAGTTGTTGGCTGTCGTGAAAGCCCTGAAGGTGTGGCGGCATTGGCTTGAGGGGGCTAAACACCCTTTTCTCATCTGGACTGACCACCGTAATCTGGAGTACATCCGGGCGGCGAGGAGACAGAATCCTCGTCAGGCTAGGTGGGCCATGTTTTTCACCCGGTTTGACTTCAAGCTCTCCTACAGACCGGGTTCACAGAATGTGAAGGCAGACGCGCTGTCCCGGATGTATGACACAGAGGAGCGGTCCATCGATCCTACTCCCATCCTCCCTGCCTCGTGCCTAGTGGCTCCGGTGAGATGGGAGGTGGACGCGGACATCGAAAGGGCGATGCGCACCGAGCCACCTCCCCCCCAGTGTCCGGCGGGGGCTCAGGTACGTGCCGTTCGGTGTTCGTGACTGTTTGATCGCGTGGGCCCACACTTCACCCTCCTCTGGTCATCCTGGCATCGGGAGGACAGTGCGCTGCTTGAATGTAAAGTACTGGTGGCCCACTTTGGCTAAGGACGTGAGGACGTATGTTTCCTCCTGCTCGGTGTGCGCACAGTACAAGGCGCCTAGACACCTACCCAGAGGTAAACTACAACCTCTACCCGTTCCACAACGGCCGTGGTCGCACCTGTCGGTGGACTTTGTGACGGACCTTCCGCCGTCACAGGGGAAAACGACGATCCTGGTCGTTGTGGATCGTTTTTCTAAGTCCTGTCGCCTCCTCCCATTGCCCGGTCTCCCGACGGCTCAGCAAACGGCGGAGGCCCTGTTCACTCATGTCGTCCGGCACTACGGGGTGCCTGAGGACATAGTGTCTGACCGGGGTTCCCAATTCACGTCCAGGGTGTGGAGGGCGTTCATGAAACATCTGGGAGTCTCGGTCAGTCTTACCTCAGGATTTCACCCCGAGAGTAACGGGCAGGTGGAAAGAGTGAACCAAGACGTGGGGGGGTTTCTGAGGTCTTATTGTCAGGACCGGCCGGAGGAGTGGGCGGAGTTCATTCCCTGGGCCGAGATGGCACACAACTCTCTCCGTCACTCCTCCACTAACCTATCCCCGTTTCAGTGTGTGTTGGGTTACCAGCCGGTTCTGGCACCGTGGCATTTGAGCCAGACCGAGGCACCTGCGGTGGATGAATGGTTCGAGCGCTCAAAGGAGACCTGGAGAGCTGCCCACGCACATCTTCAACAAGCCGTGGGTAGGTATAAGGCGAGCGCCGACCGCCACCGCAGTGAGGCCGGGTCTTGCTCTCGACCCGAAACCTCCCCCTCCGCCTGCCCTGCCGGAAGCTGGGCCCGCGGTTTGTGGGACCGTTCAAAGTCCTGAGGAGACTGAACGAGGTATGCTACAGGCTGAAGCTTCCACCTGATTACCGCATTAACCCCTCGTTCCATGTGTCTCTCCTCAGGCCGGTGGTGGCTGGTCCACTCCAAGGACATAGGATACTGGAGGTCCCTCCGCCCCCACTGGACATCGAGGGGGCGCCGGCGTATGCAGTCCGAGCCGTCCTGGACTCTAGACGTCGGGCTAGGGGCCTCCAGTACCTCGTGGAGTGGGAGGGATATGGTCCGGAGGAGAGATGCTGGGTACCGGTGGAGGACATCCTGGACACCTCCCTACTGAGGGAGTTCCATCGCCTCCATCCGGGACGCCCCGCGCCTCGTCCCCCGGGCCGTCCTCGAGTACTGTCACGACTTCGGCTGAAGTGGCTCCCTTCCCTCGGGCGGGCTGCCGAAATAGGTCGACGTCGCCCGAGTACTAGCACCACCGACCCACCACTCAGTGTTTGTCTGCGCTGTTTCGTTTCAGCACCTGTTCCCATTTGTTCACTAATTGTGGGTGCGTCTTATTCCCTCTGCACACCCCGGGTCCCTGTCGGTGATTATTGTACTTTGAGTGTGTATGGGAGCTAACGTGTTTTCGTAGCTCCCCCTTATGTTCAAAACGGAGAGTTTGGTTTCCGTCATTAAATATTCATTCTCGTTACTCTCCTGCCTTCCTGCGCCTGCTTCCACTACGCCTTCCTTGCGACAATCGCTCACAGTAAATATGGCTTTTCAGTCAATGGAAAGGATTCAATAAACTGACATTTTGTGTGTTCTTATTATGCATCATTTTGAGTTATGGTTTATAACCTCCCTCCTGGTTAGGTTGTGGTTTATAACCTCCCTCCTGGTTAGGTTGTGGTTTATTACCTCCCTCCTGGTTAGGTTGTGGTTTATAACCTCCCTCCTGGTTAGGTTGTGGTTTATAACCTCCCTCCTGGTTAGGTTGTGGTTTATAACCTCCCTCCTGGTTAGGTTGTGGTTTATAACCTCCCTCCTGGTTAGGTTGTGGTTTATTATCTCCCTCCTGGTTAGGTTGTGGTTTATAACCTCCCTCCTGGTTAGGTTGTGGTTTATAACCTCCCTCCTGGTTAGGTTGTGGTTTATTATCTCCCTCCTGGTTAGGTTGTGGTTTATAATCTCCCTCCTGGTTAGGTTGTGGTTTATAACCTCCCTCCTGGTTAGGTTGTGGTTTATTACCTCCCCCCTGGTTAGGTTGTGGTTTATTACCTCCCTCCTGGTTAGGTTGTGGTTTATAACCTCCCTCCTGGTTAGGTTGTGGTTTATTATCTCCCTCCTGGTTAGGTTGTGGTTTATAACCTCCCTCCTGGTTAGGTTGTGGTTTATTACCTCCCTCCTGGTTAGGTTGTGGTTTATAACCTCCCTCCTGGTTAGGTTGTGGTTTATAACCTCCCTCCTGGTTAGGTTGTGGTTTATTACCTCCCTCCTGGTTAGGTTGTGGTTTATTACCTCCCTCCTGGTTAGGTTGTGGTTTATTACCTCCTTTCACTTAAATATGAATTTTATTTTTTCAGAAGTAAAGCAAATAAGACCATATAAAGCTAAGACTACAGAGTTAGGTCACACTTAAAATTGTTAAAAAATTTTTTTAAAGCCAGTTAATTCCAGATTATATATCAATTGTATAATGATGTCTGCTCTGTTGCTGTTGCTCTGTATTGTACATCAACAATCATTCCTTATGTTTGACTCCACAAGCCATGTCAATCATAATTTCATATTATATATAGTTTGTTGATACAGGTCTCCTATAAATCATTAAACAAATTATTTGCAAGCTTTAGCTATGATGGACATTATATAAATTGTGTAAATCAGAGGGGCACTTCAAATATGGTTAGACACACCATTTAGGGGTCAGGATAGTCAAGTTCCCTCTAGCATTCTGGTCTGCCTCGATAGCTTCGAAAAGAGCCTTGAAGTTGCCTGCACCAAAGCCCTGGGAAGAGTACAAAGACATGTTTTTACATAGTTTTCAGTCTAAATGTAGATCTGCACATCCATCTTTATCATCATTACATACTGCAAATAGATGTTTCAATAAACTAGAGAATGTAAAATTAATCCTAAAATGTTGGCTAAAGGTTGCTGTTTTTTTATACTGCAATTAGTGTTTGGTAGAGTTTTTTTTCATCTAAGAGGAAACTGATAGCCATGGATGCTTTTGTCTGGAACAAAATGTACATGCCAGGGAGTGTGATAATAAGCCGGTAGGTAGCCTAGCGGTTAAGAGCGTTGGGCCAGTAACCGAAAGGTCACTGGTACAAATTCCCAACAAGGTGAAAAATCAGTCGATGTGCCCTAGAGCAAGGCACTTGACCCTAATTGCTCCAGTAAGTCACTCTGGATAAGAGCGTCTGCTAAATGACTAGCATCTACATGTTGTAAATGCCCTAAACTAGGCCTAGACAATGCCTTACCGTTCCACCACAGACACCATCTCATCATCCGGCTGGTTCCCCACAACATGGTCAATGAAGTTCAGTAATCCACTGGGTCTGTAATGTTAGATAAGGCTTCACAGTGATGCCAACTACTTAAATGAAACCGTCACTCAAACTCTGTCTTGTTTACAATAATCTATAAAAGTTACTCTCATCTCTATCACCAGGTAAAATTGCTCATACTCACAGCTTTGCCAACAAAGGGTCCTGGTGGAGAGGAGCATGGAACCCTGGGAGGAAAAGCCTGTTGTAGGTTTTCCTCTCCACAAATGTGTGTGTGGTGTCCCCATACTATAGTGATATAAGAGAAAATCCCAAATCTAGATCATACTGTAAATCTACTTTCTTGCACTCAGTTTCACCAGATATTGACTGACTTACCGTCTGGAGAACAGCTAGCTTTACCCTGCCAGAATTGTCCTCCAATACATATGTCTCTTTCACTATGATAGCACCACGCTCTCTGGCTTTCTAAAGAGTACAATAGACAGAGAAACATATGCACGTGATAAAGATCCAGGAAGATTAAAATAATCATGCCATGGCTATGCATCTTTACAATAAATCCAAGACAAAGATTGCAATCCAAAATAATATTTTCAACCCATCTCATTAGGAAAGAAACATTCTCCTCATTCCAGAAAAATATGATATTTTGGTTTAAATAGCAAGCATACTTTGGTACCTGCACGAGGTAATCACAGTTCTCCACCGTGAATGCAATGTCCCTGGCTCCATCCCCATGTTTCACCAAATGCTCCCCCATTTCTGAATAAGGGAGATGGACAAAAGTACATATATTCAAATCAGAATGAATGAAGTAGCACACTAGTCAGTGACAACCAATCTCATCATATTTAACCATATGAAAGGTGATGTTTTTGCGCCATACTGTACCTTTGTTTCCAGGATTGAGGGCGGACGCGAATACATAAATAATCTATGAAAGACAAAAAGCATAAAAGTTACATGATGGACAACTACGATCTATTATAAACAGGTGCCATAATTCATTCAGAATGCTGCACTGCTCTGCTCACCTTGCCTTGTTTGACCACGTGGGACACCACATCACGGCAGCCTGTCTCTAAACCCTGGTAGGCCAACGGTTCAAATCCAAGCTTGTTACAATAATAAGATGCTTCCATGTTGAAATAGAAGAAAAAACACAATTGCTACTCACAACCAAACACATTCACTGTTTAGGCACAAAACCTTCATACATTTTATATAGTGTGTTGTGTACTGTAAAGAACTGGTGTGGTGGGACCGCCACCTCCTGGTGATGGAGTGGAAAAGCATCTGGATCAAATTAGAGGATGGTGGGGTCTACTCTGAGGTTTCATGTCTATTGCCCCACCACCCCTTAAAAGAGCCAATAGCCATCCCCTCAGTGAATACTCCTCTAACTTTGAGAAAGTTCTGGAAAAATTTAACAACATGCAAAACATTTGAAAAACAGCCATCAAGGCACATGATCTTCATACCTGTTTGGCATTTCCAACCCAGAATGTGATGTGGTCGAAACAGATGAACTTTCCATGGTCGTGCTTCGAACAAAACAGGAACAATTTAATACTGGCATGTGAGGGGGACACATCTAACATTTACATAAGTATTCAGACCCTTTACTCAGTGCTTTGTTGAAGCACCTATGGCAGCGAGAACAGCCTCGAGTCTTCTTGGATATGACGCTACAACCTGTATTTTGCGACTTTCTCCCATTCTTCTTTGCAGATCCTCTCAAGCGCTGTCAGGTTGGATAGGGAGTGTTGCTGCACAGCTATTTCCAGGTCTCTCCAGAGATGTTTGATCGGGTTCAAGTCTGGGCTCTGGCTGGGCCACTCAAGAACATTTAGAGAATTGTCCCGAAGCCACACCTGCATTGCATTGGCTGTGTGCTTAGGGTCGTTGTCCTGTTGGAAGGTGAACCTTCACCCCAGTCTGAGGTCCTGAGGGCTTTGGAGCAGGTTTTTAACAAGGATCTCTCTGTACTTTGCTCCGTTCATCTTTCCCTCGATCCTCCCAGTCCCTGCCACTGAAAAACATCCCTATAGCATGATGCTGCCACCACCATGCTTCACCGTAGGGATGGTACCAGATTTTCAGGCACAATTTTGACAGTACAGAAATAAACTATTGGCAGTCTTCAATAGTCTCCCCTCCCCTTCTTTATAATTAGTAATCTGTTAATGTATGAAAACATGTTTTGTACCTTCTGTAACATTCTTTACAAATCCTTTGAACATGGTTATTCCAGAGATGTTTCATTGATCTATTGTTTTGTGTGTGAATGACGATGTTGCCTGATGTACTTTTGCCCAATGTGACAATATTGACAGCCCTCAGAACTGATTTACATAGTAGTGCATATGATACACTACAACACTAGAGCTCTTTTCTTCAATTAAACTAGTAGTCTGTGTCTTAAGAGAGTGAGTCAATAAATTGGTTACATTTCTGCATAAATGGTGAAAGCATGTATCCCTAGTGTGGAAATGGAACAGAAAGGCTGCCGAAAATCTATTTATTCCTAAAGAAGAAGATATTTGACAGATTGCACTGCAGAAAGAGACACCTCTTGAGCTATTCATTGCTTCTTAGATTTTGAGCGGCTTAAGTTTGATAGCCTCAACACAACAAGAGGTTGCACCTTGTCATAGTGATCTTTAGATATTGTTGTGTGTATCCTTATGTCCCAATGGGAGTGAATAGGATTAAGTACATCAACGAAAGCAATGCATTTCATAACCCTGTAATTTCCCTCAAAGACAGGGTCATTACACTGACTGACCCCCTGTGTTCATAGGACTCAGCTCAGCTAAGTGACACTTTACCATGCAAGACTATCACATGAAAGCTATCTGGTGTAACAATATGTACCCAAATATTCTGTAAAACACAGATACTGTTTGTAGAACAGATATTGTTCTATCAATTCTATTTTAGCACCACAGACTAATGAAAGTGCAATGTCACAGTAATGAGCATTTGACACCCTCCTTCTGCATCTGTCCCTGATGGGGTTTGTTTATCTCACTGTTACCAAGAGGCCTTTTGCTGTCAAGAGATGCAATTAGAGACAATAAATGAAGACAGTGCTGCTTACACAACAGTGTGATGTTGGAGTGGTAGATGGTTGATCTTTACATTCTGTATATTAAAATAAAGTATAATTATTCATGGTCTAGACACGAGGCCTACCTTTCTGCTTATTCAATTATGTAACTCAACTGATCCATAAAAGGCACAACTATTACATTATTGTCTAATTCACATATGATATATAACAACATAATACAAATACATAATACAAATATGTTCAATTCAGGCAGCTTAGTAAAAACAAATACTTACATCAGTTTGATATCCTGGGATAATTGGCTTGCGCCATTTACAAAAACGCAAGTCAGAATGAGATAATTGGGCATGAAATAGACAGAGAATAGTTAATCATATAGAATGTGTTATAAATGCTGTTATTGCCATTGAGCCTAAAGTATCCAAAAATTTAGAAAATACAAAAGTGATTGCTCACTTTAAAACATAAAGGCCAGTGAAAAAAGGTTTGTAAGAACTATTCATATAACTGAATATGAGGCAGATGTATTGTATTCCCATGACAAATAGCACCCTTAAGGGAAAGAAGGAACACCTCAGGCAATTAAGACCCTCCTAGTCACAGGGCTTACAGAACAGTGTATAGTCACAGAGTTTACAGATCACTACTCAGTGCAGAAGAACAATACAGCAGCACGGACCAAGCACAAAGTTGAGGGACAACAATGAGTGAGTTATCTTTATATAAAGCACCACAGCATCTGGATGAGGGGACACCAGGCGAACAGGATGGAGAAGAGTCTCTTGACAAAGCAGTGGACGTTACTCAACCCATCTCTCTCCTGACTAATTCTGTCAGTTTCAGTGACGAAAGCGTGGAGGACTGTATCCCTGCAGAGAGGACAACTCAAGCAAAGATGCAGTCTGTTTTCCAGCTGGTGCGCAAGCAGGTCAAATCACAGGTGGGCATGAACGTCGCAAGGAATGGCATTCTGGATCTAGTTCAGATGGTCAAAAGCAGAGAGCTAGAGATGGCAAAGGTGAATGGCCCCAATAACACAGAGAAGGCAGGTGCAGAGGTTTTGGAAGACAAGTGTACAGGTGAGATTGATGTCAAAAGGGAGGAGCTTATAGCGGTTTTTCAACAGGAAATGGAGGCCAGTGAAAAGGCACTGAGGGATGAGTTTAAAGAGCAGATCACCCAACTGCGGATAGAAATGCAAGCCTACACAGACCAGGCTCTGAAGGGTCTTGAGTCCAAGGTGCAGAACAGGCAAACATACTCCCACAATATACTCCAGCGGATGTATCAAGCAGAGCAGTCAGAGACCAGAAGTCTTGAGAAGAAGAAGTCTCCAGCAGCACCCTTACTGGGCTCTGGTAAGACCAGAGTTCTGAGCCGAACCATGACAACTCTCACCCCGAAGACATGTCCCCCTATCGTCCTCGGGCCTCGCTCTAAATCAGAGACCTTGAGCTCCTCGAGGGATAACAGTTCTCTGCCTCACCTCAAGGATCCAGACTTCCATGTTATGTCTTTTCGGAGCACCAAGTACCATCAGTTCTGTGGACCTCTGCCACCTAGCTGCCCCCCACTTCTAAATTGCAAAAAGCCTCTCCGCACCAAAGCTCAGACAGGAAATTCAAAAAGTTAATTGCATCGAATTGGATAAAAATGTAATTGCTGACACAGAGATAATCAATTGACCCAAAAGGAATTTAGAGAGTTGTCATAGGCTACATGTTACCTTCTCATAAGATGCCTTATCTGAACATAACCATACTTGTCTGAGAGGGTTTTAAGACTGCAACAAATGTTTTCACGTCCAGTTTCACGTCACATTTAGAACATTGAGCAACAACTGAACATAACCATACTTGTCTGAGAGGGTTTTAAGACTGCAACAAATGTTTTCACGTGCAGTTTCACATCACATTTAGAACTTTGAGCAACAACTGAACATAACCATACTTGTCTGAGAGGGTTTTTAGACTGCAACAAATGTCAGAGGGAAAAGAAGAAGTACAAATGAGAGGATGGCACTGGATGACCGGGTCGTAGGGATGTTGGCATGTTAAATAATGTGTAGATAACTGCAGATTACAGTCCCGTGTAGCTCAGTTGGTAGAGCATGGCGCTTGCAACAACAGGGTTGTGGTTTTTATTCCCAAGGGGGACCAGTATGAAAAAAGTATGAAAATGTACGCACTCACTACTGTAAGTTGCTCTGGATAAGAGCATCTGCTAAATGACGTAAATGTAAAATACCTGGCATGAAGATGACGATATTCATGAGTAGTAAACTCCTGTAGTGAACATATTGTACTAAAACAAGAAATGTAATAAAGACGAACAAAAATCAATAAAGGTTCATATGATCGCATAAGATGACTGATGCAGTCTATAGGTGATTAACAGGTGTTGTGAATTGCAGGGGTTTTGTAAATTATGTTGTGTATGTTCATTGTTTAAATATTTATACAAATACCTGTTCACGAGAGATGACAATGGGTACTTCAAACAAAGACCAATCAACAACTGTAGCACAAGGGGGCGTCAAACCTCTGAGGTATCGATAAATTGATTCAGGTTGTTTTTAGGTAGAAGGTTCATCAGTGGTAAAGGACTGATGGTGGACAATTTTTCTAAAGAAATCCAGACAACACCAAACAAACATCAAATATAATTAAAAAGACAATTCATTGGGCTTTCATAAATAAATTAATAACAGCAGCATTGAAAAATGCAGATGAAGATAGTAACCCTGTTTACCAAAAAATAAGATTCTGGCAGAAACATAAAGGTAACTAGCTTTTCCCTTGATGTCTCAACCCCTACAAAACTGTCCATTAATTATAATACACATAATAATTCACACTTCCTGTTGTTGCAGGATTATTTTCCTGCTTTAGCAAACTGGCTCAAATGAATATCCTACATCTGTAGTCTAATTTCATAAGCAGTCGCCTAACCTTTTTTGTCATAATAAAAGGGGATTTCAAACTAATGTTGTTTATGATTCTGAATACAGCAACACACTTATGAATCACATTGAGAACTATTGGTTAATCAAGTCAAGCACCATTCAAAATTAATTTAAATTGTAACATTTGTGCCCTACATCTCATCAGGCAGGCATTATTGTTGGCTTTACAGCCTCCTGTCAATTTCACAAAGGGAACCTCTCCAGCAACTGCCTTCTGTACCCCCATTTCATACATAAATATAAATAATCACCCATTTTACTGACCTGGATGGGAGACAGAGGGAATTAAACTGGATATGGCCTCAGCATTATCAGTGTCCCCCAACTGCAAATAAAATGCTCTAATAAATATAGTATAATACAATACTGCATGTCTATAGTGACTAACACACACACACACATACACACACAATCTCTGTCAACGAAAACTGCAGTGATGGATATCCCACTCTGGTGTTGTGTCGCTAAGTCAGGAGGGTATTGTTCATCTATGCTGTAAATCTGCACCTGCAAAAAGGAAACACATTTTTAGCTTGAGTTTCCATTTGATCTAATGAGGGGTAGGTACAATACATCTTATCACATTTGATATTCATCAATAAAGCATAATGTGGTACAGCTACAAAACGTAACAGTAGCCTATCTTACTTTACATTGGTTCAGTGGCGAGCCCCACCTCTTTTCAGTTATTTTGGCATTAATACATGTCACACATCAGTTTGCAAACAATATCAAAAATATATATAATTGAGTTAATAAAACCACATACAAACATGGTCTCTTTTATGTTTTCTTGAGTAAGACAGCTCAGTACTTTCTGTGGTGGTGGGGCGGGCCAGCAGAAAATAGGAGCATTGTGCTCAGTGTTCTGTCACTCATGGGGACATTGCGCAATCGCCAATTTTAAGTTCTTAGTAAAGGTGGACAGCCAACATTTCAGCCATAGAGTTATATTACAAGTGCATTTCCAAGAAGGCTCAAGGTCATTGGCCACAGAAATTCAAATCACGTTATATGTACAGTAGCTTTGATTGGACTGATAATGTCACCATCTTACTTTCACAATGTTAGCAGTGCGCGCTAGGTGCGTTTCAATCTGTGATGTCACTCGCTCTGAGACCTCGTAGTAGTTGTTTCCGGCTTTTGAGGAGCGATGGCTAACAATGCTTCGAGGGTGACTGTTGTCAATGTGTGCAGAGGGTCCCTTGCTCGAGCCCAGGTAGGGGCTAAGAGAGGGACTGAAGCAAAACTGTTACACTGCTTCATAAATTATGTATGATGCCAGAGAGATATGTATACTGTAGCTAAGAAAGTAATACTAAGTGAATGTTGTGTAGTAAGCTGTTAGTAGCCCTTACAAATAGTTATATTGACTATGTCCGTCGTCGCTCGCTCATTAATGCCTTAATGGAAATTCCCCTTATGCCACAGTTTGTACATCTCAATTGTCAGTAGAAACCACATTTGTTTAAGCAAGTCAGCTATATCAGCTACTGTGGGGAGAACAAGTATTTGATACACTGCCGATTTTGCAGGTTTTCCTACTTACAAAGCAAGTAGAGGTCTGTAATTTTTATCATAGGTACACTTCAACTGTGAGAGACGGAATCTAAAACAAAAATCCAGAAAATCACATTGTATGATTTTTAAATAATTAATTTGCATTTTATTGCCCAGGCCTGCCCAGCATTATCCAATGAGGTTGCAGTTTTTCAAGTTTGGCTCTTGAGCGCTACTTTCAGAATGACTGTCTGAAAAGTATGCAATCTTCCGAAGTCTCTTTAACTATCCACAAGTGACTGTTTGAGATGGATTAAAGCTGCTTAAATATCTATATATATTTTTTGGAGTGCTGAACTTTAGATTAGAGACATTCAGAAAATGGAACAATGGGCTTCAGAACAATGGATTGAAAGGTGACTGCACTCTTTACATGTAATACAAATTCCAGCACCTCTCAAACATATTGTCAATGTCATTGAACTGGCCTTGAAACTAGAGTGAACAGATGTTTCAAGTTTCAAGTGCTCCAATCCATATGAAGCAGTGCTTCCCCAAAGGAATTTTATCTGCACTGTTTTGTATCTAGCAGGTAGAAGTGCCCCACTTATTAGTCTACAGGTAAGTTTATAAGCATAAATCACATTATATCAAATACATAATCAAAGGGATAACCACAGTATATGATCTACCTAATGATTTTAGTGATATAAAAATCTTAAATAAATTTGTCCCCCCAATTTAAAATGTCAAAATGTTCATACACACAAGTTGAAAAATAAAT
The DNA here is from genome assembly GCA_023634145.1 of Thymallus thymallus. Lineage (NCBI taxonomy): Eukaryota > Metazoa > Chordata > Actinopteri > Salmoniformes > Salmonidae > Thymallus > Thymallus thymallus. Next base: position 23,354,616 of record CM042402.1, on the reverse strand, counting down.
ATCACAAATAGTACATACTGCAATAGTCATCACTATAACAGAAGTCAGTGGAAGAAACTGCTAAAAACCAAACCTCTCGAAAGACATTCATACAGGTTTTGGAGAGGTGCTGGGGGTTTCCACACTGGGAGCCCGGGGTGCTGTTGTTGTGAGGGGGGTTAAGTGCCTTGCTCAAGAGCACAACAGAAGGCAATGGCATCTAACATTTGATACCAGCTACCCTCTGGTTGCCAGCTCACTTCCCACCAGATTCTTCCTGTCAGACCCAGATTTCGAACTGGCAGTCCTCCTGTTGCTGGCTCGCCTCTAACCACTAAAACAGTGGTTCCCAAACTTTTTATAGTCCCGTACCCCTTCAAACATTCAACCTCCAGCTGCGCAGCCCCTCTAGCACCAGGGTCAGCGCACTCTCAAACGTTGTTTTTTGCCATCATTGCAAGCCTGCCACACACACACACTATACGATAAATGTATTAAACATAAGAATGAGTGTGAGTTTTTGTCACAACCCGGCTCATGGGAAGTGCCAAAGAGCTCTTATAGGACCACGGCACAAATAATAATATTATAATAATAATAAATAATTTTGCTCTTTATTTAGCCTTACATATAAAACCTTATTTATTCATCAAATATTATGAATAACTCACTATAGGCTAATAAGAAGGGTCTGCTTGAAAGGATGCACATAACTCTGCAATGTTGGGTTGTATTGAAGAGAGTCTCAGTCTTAATCATTTTCCACCCACAGTTTTTGCCTGTATTTAGTTTTCATGCTAGTGAGGGGAGAATCCACTCTCACATAGGTACGTGGTTGCAAAGGGCATCAGTGTCTTAACAGCGCAATTTGCCAAGGCAGGATACTCTGAGCGCAGCCCAATCCAGAAATCTGGCAGTGGCTTCTAATTAAATACAATTTTCATAGAACCACTTGTTGCAATTTGGATGAGGCTCTCTTGTTCAGATATCGGTAAGTGCACTGGAGGCAGGGCATGAAAGGGATAACGAATCCAGTTGTTTGTGTCATCCGTTTCGGGAAAGTACCTGCGTAATTGTGCACCCAGCTCACTCAGGTGCTTCGCTATATCACATTTGACATTGTCCGTAAGCTTGAGTTCATTTGCACACAAAAAAATCATACAATGATGGAAATACCTGTATGTTGTCCTTGTTAACGCAGACAGAGAATAGCTCTAACTTCTTAATTGTCACGGTCGGGTGTGTATATAGACCAAGGCGCAGCGCAGCGATAGTTCGACATCATTTATTTATTAAACTAAACGTGAACTATACAAAACAACAACGAATATACAATGAACGGAAACACACTTACTTCGACATGGGACTGAAGACAATGAACCACGCCTAAGGAGTGGGACATACACATATAAGTAGGATCCCTAATTAGAGACAATGCATAGCAGCTGCCTCTAATTAGGGATCCTACACACAACACCACACAGAGATAGAACATATAGATCTGCCAGACTCTGACCATAGAATATTATTGAGAAGCAATAGGCTTCTCTATGGCCAGAGCCTGACAGTACCCCCCCCTCAAAGGCGCGGACTCCCGGCCGCAAGAAACCAAACACAATTAAATGAGGGGAGGGTTAGTGAGGGAAAAACAACAAAAACTATAACTATCGCAGGTGGCGGTTCTGGCCCCGGCGAAGTGGATAGCTTCCTCCTTAGTTCTTCTCTGTTGACCGGGCCTGGACTGGGCACCGGTGTGGCGAACGACTCCGGCCATGGAGCGGGGCAGATAACCGGGCCAGGACTGGGCACCGGTGTGGCAGGCGACTCCGGCCATGGAGTGTGGCGGACAACTGGTCCTGGAATGGACATCAGTGGGTTAGGGGAATCAGGCCATGGAGCGGGGCAGATAACCGGGCCAGGACTAGGCACCGGTGTGGCAGGCGACTCCGGCCATTTAAAGGGGTAGACAACCAGTCCTGGAATGGGCACCGGTGGGGTAAACGATTCGGGCCATGGAGTGGGGCAAATAACCGGGCCAGGACTGGGCACCGGTGTGGCAGGCGACTCCGGCCATTTAAAGGGGTAGACAACCGGGCCAGGACTGGGCACCGGTGTGGCAGGCGACTCCGGCCTGTGGACCATCACGGGAGGCTCCGGACTATGGACCATCACGGGAGGCTCCGGGCTGTGGACTATCACGGGAGGCTCCAGACTGGAGAGGCACCTGGCTGGGCGCACGCACTGGAGGTCGGGTGCGGGGAGCCGGCACGGGACGTATCGGACTGGGGAGGCGCACCGGCGGTGGGGTGCGTGGAGCCGGCACTGGAGGCACCTGGCTGGGCGCACGCACTGGAGGTCGGGTGCGGGGAGCCGGCACTGGACGTACCGGACTGGAGAGGCGCACTGGAGGCCTGGTGCGTGGAGCTGGCACAGGTGGCACCGGACTGGTGACATGCACTTCAGGGCGAGTGCGGGGAGCCAGTACTGGGCTTGTCGGACTGGAGAGGCGCACTGGAGGCCTGGTGCGTGAAGCCGGCATAGGTTGCACCGGATTGGTGACACGCACTTCAGGGCGAATACAGGAAGCCGGCATGGAACATACCGGATTGGAGAGGCGTACTGGAGACTCGGCGTGGGATGTTGGCACCGAACGACCTGGACTGGGGATGCACACCGTGGGCACCTTTAACTCCAGCTCCTTCCTTTCGCTCTCGCACTTTCGCTCCCGTCAGGTATGCCTCTTCCTCCTTTTTCACCGTATTCCACATGGAGAGTGGTACTGGTTCTTCTTCCTCGTAGCCAGACCACCCCCATAGCCCCCCCCCCCCTGAAATTTTCTTGGGGTTGCCTACGGTCTCCTTTATCTCCTGCTCCCGTATTACGACGCTGTCCTCTCTTCTCCTTTTCTCCCGAATTGCGCTGCTTGGTCAGGTGGTGGTTCATTCTGTCACGGTCGGGTGTGTATATAGACCAAGCAATAGGCTTCTCTATGGCCAGAGCCTGACATTAATCATAGCCTCAATTTTGTCCCGCACATTGAATATAGTTGCGGAAAGTCCCTGTAATCCTAGATTCAGATCATTCAGGCGAGAAAAAACATCACCCAGATAGGCCAGTCGTATGAGAAACTCGTCATCATGCAAGCGGTCAGACAAGTGAAAATGATGGTCAATAAAGAAAACTTTAAGCTCATCTCTCAATTTAAAAAAATGTGTCAATACTTTGTCCCTTGATAACCAGCGCACTTCTGTATATTGTAAAAGCGTTACATGGTCGCTGCCCATATCATTGCATAATGCAGAAAATACACGAGAGTTCAGGGGCCTTGCTTTAACAAAGTTTTCACTGTAGTGTCCAAAATGTCTTTCAAGCTGTCAGGCATTCCCTTGGCAGCAAGAGCCTCTCTGTGGATGCTGCAGTGCACCCAAGTGGCGTCGGGAGTCTGTTGACTCATCCAGGTGTAAGGCATAGAATTCACTGGCTTGTATGCGAAGCAGTAATTGTTTCAAAACATCTCCTGCCATGTCACTGATGCGTCGTGAAAAAGTGTTGTTTGATGAAGGCATTGTCTGTTTAGTTTTTTGGGCCTTTTCCCCCAGCATTGTCCCAGCCATATCCACAGCAGCAGGAATAATTAAGTCCTCCACAATAGTATGGGGCTTGCCTGTCCTAGCCACTCGGTAGCTCACCATATAAGACACTTCTAGCTCCTTCTTAATGATGGTATCTGTTGCTTTTATACATGTCTTACTACTCAAAAGTTGTCTTAATTCTCGCACAAAAAACTTCTGTGGCTTATTTTTCAAATTGGCATGTTTCGTTTCTAAAAAGAGTGAAGGTTTCATCGAGTTGTGAGATAGTACTTTTGCACAAATAACATACTGAGGCTGAGGAAAGGCACAACTCTCAATATAAGTGAACCCCAAGTGGAATTCCTGCGAGAGAGTAACAGTTAATGTGATTGGATGTTAATTATTTGACATTGTGTTGTTATTTCGCTGAACACTAACGGTTTCATTATATTTTTGCCAGTGAAACGAGGCTACTCAGGCGAGAGAAAAAACTCACCCAAATGTATAGCCCCATTGGAAAATCTAAATGGACTGTTTGAAAATGTATCACATATTTATTTGGCGTACCCCTAACGGCATTGCGCGTACCCCTGGGGGGAATACCTGCGCTAGACTACCTGCCGCCGTTCATATGCATTGGATTTCTATTCTAGGCTATTAACTTGCCAGAAGATACCGACCCTGCCATTACACTTGTTTACACTGAGCCGGCGTGAGATATGGGTCCGAAAACGTAATTCAATGCAGGGATGGGAGATGCCACTGTACTCCAAATTGTACCTTTATCCACACTGCTCCATTGAGAAGATTGAAATACTGCTCGTTATCCCGGAATAGGGCAGCATGAGGACGAAAAGGCCAGTTTTCCGGGAAAACTAGTAGTATTTCAATCATCTCAATGTATCAGTGTGGATAAACGTAAAATTTGGAGTACGTTTTCCGACCCATATCTAGCGCTGGCTCCAAGATGTCTTAATGTAACCATGATTGCATTTCGACCCCAGTGCAGCTCAGTGTAAACAAGCGTAACGGTATGGTCAGTGTATCTTCTGGCAAGGTTATTAACTAGCTAAGTGGTTCGCTAGCCAGCTAACTATTGCTCAAGATAACATTGAGCCATAGGAGTTTACAGTCATGTCAAGATTTTTCTACAGAATTGTAACGTGATAAGCAATGCTTCCGTACACTGTTACAGCTTAGGTGGTGAAAAACACTGTTTAACTTAGCTAGCAGATTGTAACGGGTTAATGTGACGCTGCATTAGCCATTAGAAGATAGGTACTGTTTGGTTAAGCACAGAACATGTTCGACCAACCTTTGCTAGCATTCACAAGATGAAGTAACTTTTGAGTGTAATGGAGTTGACTTGTGACTATGACATAAATATATATAATTCACAACATTTGGACAGAAGATATAATCCAGTTCTAATAAATAAAGAAATGGCTATGTGTGTCGTTATTCCATTAAATCAGGTTTGGCTGCATTGCTTTCAATGGGGAAAGATTGGTTCTGTACCCTGCTTGTCCCCACTTGCATGAATTTAGTTGAAAACGTAACTTTGCCGTGTGGACCATAGTGATCCTATTAGATTAGTTGAGGTGTTATGTCATAAACCCTTAAAGTTCCAGTATGGGGTGAAAATGGCAGCCATTGTTGTCAGGGAGAAATCCAAAACCTGTCTAATTGGAATGAATGGCAGTAGAGGCATAACTGATGCATTTCCTGATTTGACATACAGGAAATAAAAGTATGCCTAAGGTATGTGATACATCAGAAAAGTGTTATAGAAATAATTTAAACCTAAAATATTGTCATATAATTATAAATACAGGGGTTTTATGCCAATTTTCTGGATAAATAACCAAGACCATAAATGTCTCAATTATTGTTTTATTGGAAAGCTGTAAGTATTACATGATACAATATCAGTTCTAGTTGCATTTGCAACGTGTCTATATCCTATCATCAACTGATTTCAGACAGTGTATGGCTGTGGATTGACCGCATTGTTTGAATGGAATGTTGTTGGAATGTTGGCTATTCATTTTACAATTTGATGGAATCATTCCACTAAACTGGTGCAGATACATTCTTCAATTTGTGCTGAAGAGTAATATCATTTTGTGGATATTTTTTAAATGTTTTATTATTATTATTTATTTATATTTATCAGTGGGTGCTGCAGCACCCAGCACCCCTACTTCCTTTGGTATCTTTATCATAGTAAAGGCAAACCATGGTTTACCAACTACCTGACCAAAATGGGGACCTTTAACTCCGTCATAAGAAGATTAATACTCATTCTAGTATTCTAAAAATGTAATAGGATCTCTATGGCTCTCGCTCTCTCTTCTACTTCTTTATTAAGCTGCCATCTCATCTGCTGACCAAAGTGAGGAATTGCAAAGTGCTGAGTGTTACCTCTTTTTGGTCAGCAGATGGCAGCTTCATAAAGATTTTTTTTTTCTCTTTTCATCAACAGCAAACGTTTGTGATGGAAATGTAATAGGAGTAGGTGTTTGCAATTTGTTGTTTGTATTTGCAACTTTATTTTTTATTTTTTTATAGTACAACAACAGAATACACAACATGCATCTCTTGATCATTACCAGCATCTGTTCTAACTTCCCTGCTTTCCCTCGTAGCCCAGCCAGGCTCTGATAGCTTCCAGTGCAAAGCTTAGGCAAGCCAACTAACACTGGGGCACCTGTCAGGAAGAAGGGGGGGTAGGCCTTAGGATTCACGATGGCAGAGAATTGGAGGGGTATGTGACAGGAAGGAGGTGTAGACATAGCACAGCATCACACCAAGTAATCACTGAGGCAGCTTTGTTCTGTTATTTGTGCAGCAATGGCCTTTATTGATATGTGTACTCAAATCGAGGAAGCTGTCAAGGGCACCTGGCAAGGGTTATGGGCAGTAATGTTTGATGCTGCCGCTGAGGTCTACAGGGTGAGACAGGGTGAGAAATATGGAAGGATATCACTGATATACAGTTTATTATAATGCAAATGTCCTGTGTGTGAGCATCACTAAGTCATAGCCTTGGAAGCCCAGGCTTCTCACATCAATGAGATGGGACTATCTAAGTCATGTCAGATGACCTGAATCAGTCAAATTCTTACCATGTCAGAACTTGAGGTTGGTGATAATTGGTTCAATACAATGTGCCCTATTGGTCTTTTTTTTGGGGGGGGGGGATATTTTTGCAGGATCCGAGCACCTGTATGCATCCAGCTGAACTGGCACTGGGTATGGGCAATGACAGGAGATGCATTTAAGCCTATAATGAGCATGGGGGGCAGTGTGCCCAGAGGCACCAATCTCTTACAATGGATGGGATAGATGATGTTGTGAAGAAGAGCTTTGTACTCCAGGGAGGATGAGCCCTGAGCGCCCAAATCCGGAGGGCCACGAGCTGAGCACATTCAGCTCTGGCCAAGGCACGCTGTCATCGGAAGCATCACATAACGATGTCCATCTAAAAGCACTGCTAATATGCCTTGGTTTCTCCTGTGATTAGGTGGTTCTGAAATTCCTCAATATTAAAAGGAATCTAGTCATCACAGTTCAGTTCAATAATAATGGTCACCAGGGCTTAAATAAAAATCTGATTATTTTTGTGTGCAGGTTTATTTTCGACATGCCATCCATCCTTGCTCAATGATTATGAAAACCAGAGTGGAAGGTTGTTTTATTATCACATACACTGGATAGGTGCAGTGAAATTTGAAGTTTTACAGGGTCAGCCATAGTAGTACAGCGCCCCTGGAGAAAATTAGGGCTAAGTGCCTTTCTCAAGGGCACACTGACAAATGTTTCACTTTGTCGACTAAAGTATTCAAACCAGCGACCTGTCGGTTACAGGCCCAACGCTCTACAACACATGGTCAGTAACTGACAGGATGAGGGATCCAGGTAGCACGCTGTCTGTCTATCCATCTTACCCCCACACTGCCTTTGTTAATTTTCCTCAAACCACATATGCATTTCCTCCTTTTTGAACATGCTTGGCTGTTTATTGTTGTTTATTGCACAGTTAAAACCGATGACAAGGTTACTGTTGTTGTGTTGGTGTTGACATGGGAGCACAGTGATTTTACTGATCTCTTTGTTCATAAAAGAGTTGCTGTCTCATCAAAAAGATACCATTGAAAAAATGTTTAATGGGGTATAATTTTCACCTTCTCAATCATGTCTGAAAGGTGCCAAATATATCAAATTATCAATAAAAGGACACAGCAATAAGTCAAGCTTTATTCAATGCATATCTAATTTGGAGATAACACACCCACACCACAAATGGACGATCAGGTCCAATTTTAACATTAGCAGGACAATGAGGAAGGAAGTCAACCCGTTTTGAGGTCAATCAGTGTCACGCCCTCTGTGTTTACATCAGTCTCTGCTACAACACAGCTGTCTCACAGGAATACACGTTGTATCCTCTACTGTGTCTGGCACTTGTCATGCTTGACCGAGATAGATAGTATTATTGCTCAATGATGCTACTTAAAATGTAGAGTATGTGACTCACAATGTAGAGTATTTTAATTTCCTGTAGAATGTCCATCATCAGAATTCTGCTAGAAGTGCCACACCTCTAGTGTTTTATGTTTCACTTACTGTATTACAACATACAAGGGTCTTAGTCTTCATGGTTTATATCCTCTTATGCACTCGTCCAACTGGCTGAACTCCTCCTCCTCACCCAAACAGACCTGTCTGACTCTGGTACCAGTGGGTGGAACAAGGTGTGGTCCTGGGCCTGAATAAAAACAACATGTCTAAACAACATCGGTCCATTCAGAAAATCTGTTTTAATCAGATGCCTGTTTAAAATTTCTCAGATATCCCACCCAGTGAAGCCCCAAACGGCCAAACTGTTACCACCCCAATGCTACTGCCTTACTGTAAACAATACACGTCCGGGCTATCTCACCTGTACAATGTATTGGTGTAACAGGTTAGTGATGGAAGGGCACTTTCTGGTTGAGCAGGACAGCTGATTATGTAATGGGTCACTACTCAACACACAGCCTTGGGGCAGACTATCTGAGACACAGTACAGTGTAGTACAGAGAAAAGAAAGAGAGAGAGAGAGTCAAAGAAAGAGAGACACAGAGAGAGAGAGAGACACAGAGAGAGAGAGAGAGAGAGAGAGAGAGAGAGAGAGAGAGAGAGAGAGAGAGAGAGAGAGAGAGAGAGAGAGAGAGAGAGAGAGAGAGAGAGAGAGAGAGAGAGAGAGAGACAAAGAAAGAGAGAACGAGAGAGACACAGACACAGAGACAGAGAGATAGAAAGACAGTTACAGAGAGACAGAGAAAGACACATAGTTATAAAGAGAGAGAGAGCACACAGAGAGAGAGAGAGACACACACACAGAGAAACACACACAGAGAGAAAGAGAGAGAGAGAGAGAGAGAGAGGAGGAGCAGGGAAAATAATGGTTGTAGAGTCTAGACAGTAACATAATGGTTGTGTATTGGCCATCCAATGGCCCTCCTTTTCATTGTAATGCTTAAAGACCTGTATTTTCCCATTAGCTCAGATTACAAGATCTTTAATTGCTATCTTTGTTTAGGTTTAAACCCCAATCATTGAGTGATTGTTGACAATTTGCTGGACATTTAGTAAAGCAGACTTGTTTTTTTTGTGTTTTTTTAACAATACTCCCCCATCCTCAAGTTAGACTATCTCGATTTTTCAATGTCCATCGTCCATTATGGATGTTATTTAAGTACCCATTAATCAAAGCACATGAGTGTCTCACAGAGATGACAACATAGTATTGTTGGAGAAAATCAAGCTCATTACTGTAAAGACAGCAATAATTCCTATCAATCACTATCAATGGAGCTTCGTATTAATGTTTTGTTCCGCAAACTGATTTCCTAACCATCTATAAATGAATAATTATGTCATAAGAAAAACCTAATCTTCAAATAAGCGACAAGAGTGGTGAGATAAGCTTGTGGCATTGATCAACAATGATAATCTATACCTGGGGGTCCGTTTGTCCTTTCTGACCTTTCAGAGCGGAGAGAATTGAGTCCACAAAGAGAATGGATGAGGTCTGCCCAGAGACATCTGTTGATGGATCAGGCCTTGTGAAATGAGTTAATGTTTGTGCTGCAGTCATAAGAGGATTATGAAGGGGTCCTGACAGAGTGGCCCAAGGACTGTCAGAGTGTATAGGGGGTCTGCCCTTTGATCCCAACAGATTGGAACCAGCCAGGTGGATTAACAGACTCCCCACCTGCCTGCCCTTTGGCTGAGGGTTGAAAAATACTCAAGGAAATACGATTTTTCTCAGTCAGGTTTTGCTAATCTATGTCTCTCCTCTTTAATTCACTCACAACCTGCAACTTCTGGGGTTACGCCACACACACAGGAATGCTGGTTGTGTGTCTGGGTCAGGGCTCACAAATACCATGGTGGGAGCATGTGTGCAGAATGAGAGCTTCACACACGTTAAGAACAGGGAAGAGCGATCGGAATGCATGCAACAGAGACTGAGGTTTCCACACAAACACATAGCAGCTGGTCAGGCTGAAGTGCATCAGACATAGCTGAACAATTGTTCAAGCCCTGCTATGGAGGCTTGCTTTGCAAAATGCCAAAATGAATTTTCCAGATAGTACATGGCACAAAATCAGTGGAACGTTATGAAAGCAGAGGCTTAAATCTCACAGGAGATATTAGGATATTGAACTTTGAGGTTCTCAGTTTCAGTTTACAGGAGGATAGATGGTTCCTTTGAACTGGGGTAAAGTCAGAGATTGTTGACATTGGTTGAGTAGTCTCCTGTAACGTGTTGTTAAACCTCAAGGTACTTTTCTCTATTTTCTTTAACTGCTCATTACAGTGCTCTGGAGAATCAAGGTTCGGGGGGGGGGGGGGTTATTTAAAACATCAAAGGATCTCACTTTGGGGGGGACCTCTGCAAGAGAAAGACAAATAGAGAGAAACCCACAGTGTGGAAGGGTGTGTGGAACTGATGTATTGCAAACACACAGGACAGGCAGAGAGATGAGCACATTGAAAAATGCCATCCTAATATTAAGAGTCCTGCCCCACGAACCCATTTTTTTTTTTTGCACGGTCAGGACCACCATTCAGACTAAATTGCTAGTTGGGTCATGGGGTGGGGGCATTCCAATAAGTTGGTTCTGGAGCTGTCGGAACCAAATCTAATGGTTGTTGTTTGTATTTAGGTTTGGTAAACAGCAAATAACTTAGTTGAAATATACACAAGGACTATTAATTAAATACCATTATTTCCTTATAGAGGATAAAGCTAACTCCTTCGTCTTTTAGAGAAGGAATCAGTTTCATCCACCCTGAATAGCCCGGTCTCATAGACTATACGTAACATAGTAAATGTAAATTTGAACCACTCAAATTAGTATGATATGTTATGTTTGGTATGGTTACATAAGACAATAGGTTACTTAAGGCAAAAACTAAAGTTGGGTGGTTGGTTGAGATGGATGGGTATGTGTATAGCGCGAACGTCCAGCAACCCAAAGGTTGCGTGTTCGAATTTAATCACGAGCAACTTTAGCATTTTAGCTAATTAGCAACTCTGCAACTACTTAGCAGGTCAGCTAACACTTACCCTAACCTTAACCCTTTAATCTATCTCCTAAACTTAACCCTAACCCCTAGCCTAATGTTAACCACCTAGCTAATATTAGCGCTAGCCATCTAGCTAACGTTAGCCACAACAAATTGGAATTCATAACATATCATACGAAATGGATGACCATACACAAATTCATACATACCATTTAAACGTAACATATAATTCTAATTGGAGTGTCCTGGATGTACGTTTACTATGTAATGTCTACCCCTGAGTCCAGGTTGCCCCGACAGGAAAGGGGTACCTGCTACTTTCTGGGGTTCTCAGAGGTCAGACTTGGTCATGTTGGGGCCACGTGTTTTGGTGGACTGGTGTGGAGCCCTTGCACAGACACATTAAGTTATTAACACTGTTGTGTGGGTCCTAATCCTCCAGCCAGATAGGGTTTCCCCTTTACAGACAAGCAGACTTCAGTCCCTTCACAAGGCCACACAGTCTCAACAGCCTGTTTTTATCATTAGCTAGCATGTGCTCATACAATCACCAATAACACACTGCTCGAGCTAGTGATCACTGTTAATATACTGTACATCCAATTATATCATGTTTCACTTCAAACATATCCATGGCTTATGGTTATATCTGATGATGGTTGTATTTTTGTGGTGTTCACTAAAATCCGGTTTGACCAGGAAAGACTTGTTGAATCTGACACACTCTGTCATTCTACATTTAACTTACCCCCCAAAATTCAGAATGAGAACTTTTCATTAGTAGATACCGTCCTTTCATTCTTTCTATCTAGCCCTCTTTTTCTCTCCCTCCCAAATGGGACCAAATTGTGTCCAATTAAAGTGCCCCTAACCTGATCCCCTAAACGTGGGCTCCAATGGATCCTTTGTGTTCCAGCTCACAGGTAGCCAGGGCAGAGTCTAATTATTATGCCCTGTGCTAAGCAGGATGACACCCCAGGCCTCTCTGATCAGTGAAGGGATGGAGTGGGTGAGGTTAGGTTAGGGGTCCCTAAACCTCTTTTCTCACAGCTCTCTTGTTTCAGTCTCTATATGTAACTTCACTAATTGGTTTTGTTAGTGATGTGAGTTTTTAACAGGGTCTTTGTGAGTACACATGCCTTTATTAAGTGGTTTGTTTGTTTGATGAACATTTGAGTCTTTGAGGAACTGTTTGTATTTTTATATGCCTGCAAATGTGTTATGGGTTTCACTCTCTGATATCAGGGCGTTTTTTACAACTTTATTACTACATATGATACCGTGTGTGCATGTGTAAGTTCATGAGACAGGTGGACAGATGTTGGGGGGAAAGTATGGATAGTGTTGACAGGTTGTGGAATGTGTCAGATCTCTGTTTACACACACACACATACACATACAAACACACACTAATTACTCTGTGTTTGTATACGCTTGGGTGCGCTCTAAATGTGTGGACATTTGTCGCTGTGTGGGTGGGATAGGACAGCAGGGAGATCTGAGGGGAGGTCCGGAGTAGGGACCTGCAGTTGTGTTTTGGTTCAGTTGTGGGGTGCTCAGATGCTCCATTTGGGTGTGGGAGCTCACACTGATGACAACACTCAAGGACGGAGACTTGTGTTTTTGGGGTTAAGTGGGGACTACGGAGGGTGAGTTGGACTCGTGGTGAACATCGATTAAGAAGGGTATATGCTGCATGGCTTTCTCCATCTTGACAAGGGGTGACAGTTGTGTGACCATTGATAACTACACCCAGGACTGGTTTCAGGCATAAACAACATATTTTTTAGGAACTCAGTCCCGATCTCAACTTACTATTGAGAGTAAGAATGGTAGAATACTTCAGGTGCAATTTCGAAATTTGGTTGCACGTCAGCAGTTTTTCTATTGTTACACTAAATATACAAAAGTATGTGGACATCCCTTCAAATATCTGGATTCGGCTATTTCAACCACACCCGTTGCTGACAGGTGTATAAAATCGAGCACACAGCCATTGACAAACATTGGCAGTAACGTGTCACCGTCATAGGATGCCACATTTCCAAACAAGTCAGTTTGTCAAATTTGTACCCTGCTAGAGCTGCCCTGGTCAACTGTAAGTGCTGTTGTTGTGAAGTGGAAAAGTCTAGGAGCAACAACGTCTCAGCCGCAAAATGGTAGGCCACACAAGCTCACAGCACGTAGCTGTTGTTGTGAAGTGGAAACGTCTAGGAGCAACAACGGCTCAGCCGCAAAATGGTAGCCCACACAAGCTCACAGCACGTAGCGAGTAGAAATCCTCTGACCTTGGTTGAAACACTCACTACCGAGTTCCGAACTGCCTCTGGAAGCAACGTCAGCACAAAAACTATTAGTCGGGAGCTTTATGAAATGGGTTTCCATGGCCGAGCAGCCACACACAAGCCTAAGATCACCATGCGCAGTGCTAAGCGTCGGTTGGAGTGGTGTAAAGCTCGCCGCCATTGGACTGTGGAGCAATGGAAATGTGTTCTCTGGAGTGATGAATCACGCTTCACCATCTGGCAGTCCGATGGACAAATCTGGGTTTGGTGGATGCCAGGAGAGCGCTACCTGCCCGAATGCGTAGTGCCAACTGTAAAGTTTAGTGGAGGAAGAATAATGGTCTGGGCTGTTTTTCATGGTTTGGGCTAGGCCCCTTAGTTCCAGTAAAGGGAAATCTTAACGCTACAGCATACAATGACATTCTAGACGATTCTGTGCTTCCAACTTTGTGGCAACAGTTTGGGGTAGGCCCTTTCCTGTTTCAGCATCATATTAACATGGAATAAGTCATTATAAAATTCAAAAAATTGCTGGAAATAAGCTGTAAAACTGCAATTTTTTCTCTCTGCCCCATGGCAAAATGTGTAGAATTGCAGAAGACTTGCAGTAAAACTGCAACATTTTCTCTACGCCCCATGGCAAAATGTGTAAAATGGAAGGAAATGAACTTTAAACCAAACATCAAGAGGGGGGGCCACTAAAATGTTTTGACGAGGTGGGGGGCCCCCCAACCAAATCTCACTTAGTGCCCCCAATAGGCTAGAGCCGGCCCTGAGCACAACCATCCACCCATGCCCCCACCCTGATGAGGCATTTCAGTTATTCATAGGGTTGGGGTCTTGAACATTGACAAAATGTTGAACAACAACAAAACACGAGGACGACTGCATGTAGAACAAAGAGCATAAATGTAAACATGTATGACACATCTAAACCAGGGGTTCTTAAACTTTTTCAGCCTGGGACCCAAATTAGAAATTCTGTGTTTTCCTGGGACCCAAGCTTATGAAAACATGCAACTATATGTAAATATTGATACATTTCATTGCCTGTATGCCGGCCTAAAACAATATATACAAATAACAATTAAATGAAATATAATAGGCTAATATAAATAGCTATTCATATTTATTTCCCCCAATTAACATGCCATGTTGATGTTTAAGGTCTCTCTTTATGTAGTGTTGTGTTGTCTCTCTTGTCGTGATGTGTGTTTTGGCCTATATTTTAATTTAATTTATTTGAATTTTTAATCCCCGCAGGAGGCCTTTTCCATTTGGTAGGCCGTCATTGTAAATAAGAATAGATTCTTAACTGACTTGCCTAGTTAAATAATGGTTAAATGAAAAATATGAAAATGAAAAACACTTTTACATATCTGCCTAGGTTGGAAATGTTGCTGTTAAAATATAAGAAATCATTTTCATTCTGAACTGGAATAAACTGATTCATCACATCACACAGATGTAGACCAGAAAACACACACACAGGCTCATTTTTTGTAAGTGCAACCCTAAGTAACAGTACAGATGGAAAATTATCAGGCCTACTGTACATCTTACTGTAAAAAGTACTGTTGAAAAAAATCTAGGTTGCAACTGTTGCTGTTAAAATAAGCATTCACTAACCATTTCTACAGTAGAAATGTACTGTTACTTAGGGTAGCTAACTTGCTTTGGCTAACGTTAGCTATCTAGCTTTTAGCTGTGTACAAGGGAATTGTTTGAAAGATAAACTCATATCTACTACTATGAGAGATAGTACTCCCTTATTTCTGCTTATCATCACCTGTTATAAAATGACAACAATGTCTTGCTAGCTGACTTACTTTTCCACTGTCGAAGCACTGTTTCCTGAAGCATTCTGCCCTGTATGCACCTGGGTTTACCGTCATGCTGTGGATGTTTGGTCAGGACGTGTCGTTTTAATTTGTTTGTTTTGAGAGACTCATTACCAAGCACTTCCCCGCACAAAACACATTGTGGACGCTCCTGGTTATTTCTCAAAGTTTCTATGAAACCAAGAGAGAGACACTCATCGCTGTATTTGCTTTTCATGAAGATTGGGTTCAGTCAGAACTTGTGGACAGCTTGA
This sequence comes from Thymallus thymallus, assembly GCA_023634145.1. Taxonomy (NCBI): domain Eukaryota; kingdom Metazoa; phylum Chordata; class Actinopteri; order Salmoniformes; family Salmonidae; genus Thymallus; species Thymallus thymallus. The sequence continues at coordinate 23,339,101 of CM042402.1, read as the reverse complement.
CTCCATTTGATGACAGCGGCGAGTGGGAATGGCAATTGGCTGACAGCGCATCATCTGCTGCTGAACGACAGCGCTGCAGCGTGTGAGTCGAGGAGTGATCTTCAAGAAAACTGCAGGGGAAAAAATCCGGTAAACCGCGAAGCACACTGGCATCTCCCTCCCACTCGCGCAGCTGCAAAACGGACATCGCGGCTAAACAGAGTGCACTGAACAGAGAGCGAAATTCCACTTGGCCAAATCAATTCCAGTAATGAATGAAATAATTATACATTTACTCTAACACATCGCGACCTACCATTAACAGGTCTGCGACCCATACTTTAAGAAAGGCTGATCTAAACACACACACACACACACACACACACACACAAATCACAGCAAACATGTCTGGGATTTTAAAAAGCTACCACTGATGTTTTTTTCACTGGCTGTAGCCTTCATATTCCAATTCTGCCTTGGTCAGCTGGTATTCTGGGTGAGTTATCCCTAAACTGCCATACTGGCTAACACCATTAGACAAGCTGTCAGTCCAATTAATATCAATAACAACAACAGGTCTGGCCAGTCTACCATATGCAATATTGGCTTCATCCCATCTCTTCTTACATGATCTGTTATCAGTCATTTGTTTATAGAAAGATAATCATTGTCAAATACTTTCCCTTTCCCAGATGGTAAATGGGTAACACATGATCTCTCACACACAGAAAGATGAATCACTTCTCGCTCTCACTATTTCACATATGCAGTTAGTTTTGGCTGTGCTAAAGGATGAAATTTGACAAAACTGTAAAATTACGATCCTGTCCAATAACTCTCTCCCACTCTGTCTCTGTCTGTCTCTCTTTCTCTCCCTCTGATCTCCGCAGGCAGAGTCATCCACTTTTATCATCGGTGTCTGTCGGTTTGAGCATCTGCAGACACCCCCTCCTCAGTGCTTTTAACTGCAATCTCTTGTCAACAGGGACAAATATCGACTTGTCCTGCAGCCCAATTTATGCCAGGATTAGGAACCTAGCACCCTAAAACAGAGCTCATTACTGCCAAATCAAAGGGCCCCTCAGAGGAGTCACTCATTGGTAATGAGCCCATTATTCAGCCAACATCTGGGGGGGTTGGCCCACAAACCGCTCAGTGAATAATAATAATTTGGTTGGTGCTTACATTTGTCTTATTTTACACATGTACAAGTGTGCATATCCCAACTCCCCGAGACACTGTCGGACTGTTGGGTCACAGCCAGGATCTGCCATTATCAACAGCAACCCTGAAGCAATTAGAGTTAAGTGCCTTGCTCAAGGGCCCATACAGATATTTTTCATTTTGTTGGCTCTGGGATTCAAACTAGCAACCATTCAGTTACTGGTCCAACCCTCTTACCTATAGGCTAACTGCCACCGAATAGACAGCTCAGCCTAGTAGAACTAGTTCCCCTACTGGTGATATTCTGTGCCAATATTTGTTTTATTTCTAGCGAATGAAACATGTGGCATGATGCAAAAGCCTGTAGACACAGTTAAGTACTACACTTTTTTTCAAACTTCTGCCTGGAATATTAGTTTGATTAATTATCTCAATGAAAATATGTTTAAAGACAAGTTTAAACTCACGCCTTGCTGTGCTTAGATCACATCAGTATAGTGTGCTCCAGCCAAGGCTCTATCCAGGTACAAAAGCAGTAGAGTAGGAGGAATGTTGTTTTTCCCTATCATTCAGATCTGTATACCGGGTTTGATTGAATAGGGTCTAGTGTTTGGTCCAGTGCTGTAAACCAAGAGCAAGACATTCATTGCAGAGCTGCAGCCCTCTGGACATCCTTATCACTGAAACAACAGAATGATGTTGAAATCCTATACTCTCTGATGAAACTAATGTGAAAGTTCACATGTGCAGAATGAATAAAGCATTAACACACCATAACAATTAGTCACAAACAGGACCAAATACAAAGAGAACATACATGCTCTAATAACTTGAGGAAATTCAACAAAAAGATTTAACAAGGAGATTCATTTCATAGAACATATTTCTTTAATACAGTAGTTAGTTACACGGATGTCAAAAAATAAAACATATATGCATGATAATAAAACATTCATAAAGCCCCCACCCCACCTGCTTCCCCGACAACATTTGTCTGCTGCCATCTGCCTGTCTGCCCCCCGCCCCACCCACCCGTCTCCTCCTCAAAGTATGTAATTAAGCTGCAACACCTTTACACCTCTTACATCGACCCCCCACCCCCCTACCTTCCCAAACAACAAGCTTATGAAGACATGGTCTATTTGCAAATAAACTTTCCCCTCTTTTACATTTCATTCATTTAACAAGTGCTTGTCATAAAACAAAAATATCAACAGATCTGAAACAGCAAAAGTATGAAAATACTGTACAAATTTGTGATTTACCCAGTGTAAACAGGTTTGCATGTGTTATACGTAACACAAATAAACCCTCTATGACTGTCTGCCTCTGTTCAGAATTATGGTCCCTCGTAGAGTAAAGAATAACATTTGAAAAGGAGAATAGGAACAATATTCTGTCTGAAAAGTATATTTACCTCTGTCACTTTCTGAAAGTTTGTGGAAGAAAAAGAAGCAGCTATACAGAGATCAGCCAGCTGGCCCCAGCTTCAGGGTCCAGTCCAGGGGTTAGAGGGAACCTCTGTAGGGTTGAGGACTCCCTGGGCTTCTCCCCTACCCACCGAAGCACCCGTTGGGTTGGAAATGGGTGAGAAATGCACACAATAAAAACATATATGCAAACCCATGTTCAGGAAAACAAAGTCAATTAATCTGATATGGTTAATTGTCTCTTTTACGCCTTAAAAGCATTTAATTACAGACACCAAATGTCTGTGTGTTTACCAGTCAGTGTTCCTGCGGTGGCAGCAGGGATCCAGCCAGCGGTCCCACTCCACCTAACCCTCCCTTCTCTTTACACTTTGGTGGCCAGAGACTGTACCTCTGACTTCTGTGTCTGGGCGCTGAGCGTGGAGGACATGGAGCTCATCTGGCCATGCATGGCTTTCTTCAGGTTGAGCAAGCACAGACACTGGGAGCGGAAGCGCAGGTCGAAGAAGGCGTACAGGAAGGGGTTGAGGCAGCTGTTGACGTAAGCCAGGCAGGTAGCATAAGGGTGGGCCACCAGGAGGAAGCGCTCAAATCCACAGGAACTGGGAGCCAGGTTCAGGTAGGAGAGGGCGTCCATGCTCTTCAGCAAGTGGAATGGGGTCCAGCAGATGGCAAACACAACCACCAGGGTGGTGATGATCTTCAGCAGACGCCGCTTCTTCTGGTCCTCCTTCCGCAGGTTATTAAAGTGGCGCGTGACGGTGCAGCCAATGAAGCAGTAGAAGATGGTCATGGCCAGGAAAGGCAGGAGGAAGCCCACGGCGGAAGAGGACAGGCTGAGCCCTGCAATCCACAGAGACTCATGTCTCTCGTTCAGGGTGACCAAGCTGAAGTCCATGGCACAGGTGGTTCGGTTGGTTTTGATGTCGTCCACAGTGGTGCGGAACAGCAGAGTGGGCACGGCCAGCAGGCCTGAGAGGAGCCAGATGGCCCCCAGGGAGGCCAGCATGGTGCCCCGCGAACGCAGCCGGCTGCTGGACAGAGAGTGGACGATAGCCAAGTAACGGTCAAAGCTCAGGCAGGTGAGACAGAAGACACTGGCGTACATGTTGACCAGCACCACATAGCTGCTGATCTTACACAAGGCCACACCAAAGTGCCAGTGGTATCCCAGTGCAGTGTACACCGCCCAGAGGGGCAGAGTGATCACAAAGGTGAGGTCAGCCATGGCCAGGTTGCCTATGTAGACATCTGCTGCTCGGCGCTTGGATTTGGACCTCCAGACGGTGAAGATGACCACTCCATTCCCAGACAGGCCCAGGATGAAGATGAGCATGTAGAGGACAGGGATGAGGGAGTAGGACGGCTCCCACTCAGAGTAGTCACACATAGTTTCGTTGTCACCATAATCATAATCATAGTTATCTCTATACTCCACAGTGGGAACCATGCTGGAGTCAATTTTTAGTTTGGAACGTAAAATAAATTCTAACTCAAAAAATCCTTTAGAGTGGAAAAAAGTTTCTGTGCAGTCTAGAACTGGTTAAGTAAAACTCAAACAAACCAATTGTCAACGCTGAAAACGAGTGAAAAATGTATGTTACAGGAATAGTGAGTCCCTATCAGTCGCTGGAGAAGAACACAGGCAGTATGAGTGAGTGGGGCAATGCTGCTTGGCTTTTTAAACTCAGTGCTCCACACCCCTTGTTCACTCCCTCCCAGGACGAATCCCCCTCCCCCATTAAACACTTAGCCCGGCACCACCCTCTTCTCACCTCTCTCTAGCACAGCACACACCAGGATTCATCCTGTTGTATTGAAGCCCCGTCAAGCCTTACTCATATCATTTGAAAATGGAAAGAAAAGCGAAAATATAAAGGTTCAATTGTCTCCCTAAAAAGTGAACTATTTTGAAATATTTTTGAAAACGTTATTGTTTAGAATTTATATCAAAGGTTTGAATTATGTTTATTTAAATGAATAACCTTTCATTTTCTAAATAGTGCAGAAAAAACACAAAATAATTCGACATCAAGTTTGAGAGACTATAGACAGTAAGCTCATAGAAAATAGTGATGCAAACCTTTGCAAATGTTTTAAGATATTATAAAAGATCATGTTTGGTGCACCATACTGCCTCTGCTATGATTTCAACATTAGACCAATCAATTCAACACAATTTTCAATTGATTTGGAGAACTATTGCTCACTCTTTAGGGTTCATGGCATGTCTGGACAGGCAAGTTTTCAAATTTACGACTGAACTACTAAATTACAATGTAAATGAACTACTAGATTACAATGTAAATGCCACAATGCTAAAAGTAAGTGCTTGGAGATTTCCTAACCTGATAGTCTTGCCACTTAAATTTGTCTGTCAATATGCTCTGATTAAAATGTAATAAAGTGTTACAATATCAATAGGATAATACAACATTACAATTAGAAGGAATACTTTTCTGCTGCCAATGCAACATTGTTGCATGCAGAACTTCGGTGTGTCTGGATAAAAACGTAAAATGGAAATTAGATTGATAGGCGGGCACTTTAGAATTGGTTAAACAGGTTTAATGATTAAATTCAATGTAAACAGACAGCTCAGGGGGTGTGTGAATTTAATTCTCACGTCTAGGGATTAATTTCCATGATAAAAAGACACAAACATGTAGGACAAACAAAAACAAAAGGAAACGTTGCATTCGGATCTTTGATTGCCTCACTTTGATCGTGGTAGGCCTATAGGCTTAACTTGCTAATACAAAAATTAAAACATATAGGCTAACATACATACATACATCTAAATACAACTATTTAGAATTTGAAATAAAAGGGAAAATGTTAGGTCTATTTGGTCCTCTTCCCACCGACCAAACTCTGCTCAGTACCTATGCACTTGAGGAAACAAGTGCAGTGATTTTTCAACGATAGGCTACAGCAATAAACATTTTTGGGGGGTGGGGGGGTGATGGGGGGGATAATGCATAGCCTAATCAAAGGCATTTTGCAATTGATTATAAGATTTAATCTCATCATCCCTATCTTATAGGTAAAGAGGCAGGTATCCTAGCGGTTAGAGCATTGGTCCAGTAACTGAAAAGTTACTCGTTCGAATCCCTGAGCTAACAAATAAAAAAATCTGCCGATGTACCCTTGAGCAAGGCAATTTTGATAATCGCTGTTGATACTAGCTGTAACCCACTGTGTGTCTCAGGGGGAGTTGGGATATGCAAAAAAACACATTTCCAATTCACACATGAAATACAACAAATATAAGAACCCACTCTTTGAAGTTTTTGATCACATACAATTAAAGCCTCCTTTAATCTTTCAGATGAATGGTTAAATGGAAAGTTCACAGTATGTAGAATGATGTTCATCAAACAATCAAGAAACATAAATGTGTCTAATTCCAAATTTGCATGTCAAAATCTTTCTGATCATAGAAGAGTATTTTCAGGAAAATACAACACAAGGTTTGGAAGGTCAGTTCATTGACTCTTCGTTAATTATTCAGCCTCCTAAAAAGTAGATTTTCATTCCAGGCTTGATATTCTAAGAGTTAATTCGGGTTGGGCCGGCCCGGGTTTGTGGTTTGCGCAACATTTTAACCTATGTTTGAGAGCAGCACTTGGCGGTGGCTGTGCGAGAAACGTGCCTGTATCTCCCACAGAACTAGAACGAGATTCACTTTCTATTATCTGTCTCCCTCTGCTCTGATAGACATGAGCCTGCAACTCTCATCTATCCAGCGTTGCACTTCATAATTTATTACCTTATAGAATTATAGCCGCGTAAAGGGTTGTGGGGGAGCTGCAGCACTCCTGATAAATTCATATACATTTGCCAAAGTTATATAATTACTCCTGTCTGTTCAGAAATATAATATGCAATAATTCAGAATAGTCTACTACACCAAGATAAGGCATATAATTTAGCCACAGAGGATCAACAATAATTTTCTAAAATAAAAAAAACCTCACTGTGGATTGTGTGTAGCCCAATAACGAGGCATAGCCTAGTCGGGACGCGCGGCTAATCTGTCAGTGAACAGAATGCAGACAAAACAGGCCTTTCGCAATATTTCAAATACAATCACGGGAAAACACCGGTTGGAAAGCAAATGGCTCCTACTGAAAAGATAAGACTAATCTGTCTGCTGTAGACTACCAAAATATTTTCTCAAGTTCCAAAAGTTTTACAAAGTAAAACAATAGAGATAGACTTTTGGCACTGAGCGCATTGGCCATCACTGCTGAGTGAGCTGTGCATCAGTGGAACCAGTGAAACTGGAAAGCATTTTTAGTCTCCACACACCTAGGCTATTGATGGATCGTGTTTTATTGATCTCAAATTCTCAGTTCGTCAGTGTCAAAATAGCCTGTAATTTCGATAATTTGTGGGGTAGTAAAAAGTATTATGCCAATGTCGAATTGCATGAAAGTAATTTATATGGGACACTAGGCTACTCAAGGCAAAAAATGTTCCTCATGTGTACAACTTCTGTAAGCACGTCTGCTCTATGCCACTACATGCATGCAATGTTTTTGTAATGATATGTAGTAAATGTAATGGTAACATTTGACCACTAGGTGTCTAATATGAATGGTTGTTCTTATTAAGGTTTGACGACAGGTAATAAGGGATTGATGGCAGTTGGTAATGGAGATGCATGCTGCTTGGTTATTAAAATAAATGACTAGTTCAAAGCTAGCTGTTCAATACTTATCAATGACTCATCATTGAAGTATATGAATGTTACATGGTACCAGGAGTGGTAATTGAAGTGAAAATCTGCTAGAAGAAATTGTGAAATACGACATGGATACTTTAAAACCACCGGAGAGTCTGAAACTGACGGGAAATGTCGACAGCAATTGGCGGACTTTCAAGCAACAATTCCAACTGTATATCTCCGCGATCGGATATGATGATCAACCTGACGGGAGAAAGATAGCAATATTGCTATCAGTGGCAGGTCAGCAAGCTATTGAAGTGTTCAATACCTTTGTATTTGACAGTCAGGATGACAGTAAGAGCCTCGACCAAGTGATAAGAAAGTTTGATGAACATTGTTCGCCCAAGACGAATGAAACCTACGAGAGGTATGTGTTCCGTTCAAGGACTCAGCAGCTTAGCGAGACTTTTGATAGCTTTCTTACAGACATCAAACTAAAGGCACGGTCATGCAATTTTTCTGATTTGAAGTCGTCTATGATTCGTGATCAAATTGTTTTTGGTATCCGTGAAACAAAATTGAGAGAACGTCTCTTGAGAGAAGCTGAACTGACATTGGAGGGTGCTATTAAAATATGCCATGCCAGTGAGCTAGCTCAACAGCACGCTAAGGCGTTCAGTCAAGATCATAATGGCGCAACTGTCACTGATGACAGTGCGGCGATAGGTGCTGTGTCAAACAAGGGAAAGAAGCATGGACAAGACAGGAACACAGAAAAGCAGTCAAAAGACGTTGCATTCAATTGTAAGCGGTGTGGTTTCCTTCACCAAGCAAGAAAATGCCCAGCTTTTGGTAAAATGTGCACAAAATGCAATGGAAAAAATCACTTTGCCAAACAATGTTTTTCTAAAGGAAAATCAAACAAAGGGCAAGCTGTACATGTTGTTGAAGACACTGATTTAAGTGATACGTTTTTTTGTAGGCATGGTATCACGTGATGACACATCAGTGAAAGCAACAGATACCATGCAGCCTATAGCAGAGGAGAGTGCTGTTCATAAAGCAGTAAAACAAAAAGACAAATGGATCACAACGCTGCAGGTAAATGGAGCTCTAGTTACACTGAAACTTGACACTGGGGCTAAAGCAAACTTAATCAGCATAAGTGACATTAAAGCCATGAAGGAAAAGCCAAAAGTGCAGAAAAAGACAACACTGTTAAAGGACTATAATGGACAAACAATAGATTGTTTAGGTGTGTGTAGACTTAAAATCAAAGTCAAGGACAAAGTGCACCATCTCATGTTTTCTGTAGTCACTGAAGGACATGATTCACTGTTAGGTGACAAAGCATGTGAGGATTTGGAACTAGTTAAGAGAGTCTATCGTATCAACTGCGAAAGTGCAGCTTTAAAGGAACCGAGTGAAACCGTAGATTCCATAGTGCAGAGTTTCTCAGACATCTTCAAAGGGTTTGGTGTCCTACCATTCACATACAAGATCCAGCTCAAGGATGACGCACAGCCTGTAGTGCATGCTCCACGTAGAGTCCCTGCCCCACTGCGTGAGCGTCTCAAGAACGAACTGGAAAGGATGACCACACTAAGAGTAATCAAAAAAATTGGGTTAACTCAATGGTGTGTGTCAGAAAAAAGAATAATGACATAAGAGTATGCATGGATCCAAAGGATTTAAATGACAACATAAAGCGGGAACACTACCAAATTCCCAAGCGGGAAGAAATCACAAGTAATACAAATACTGTACTTTCAACACACCATTTGGCCGGTACTGTTTTCTCCGAATGCCCTTTGGCATAGTGTCTGCATCTGAGATTTTTCATAGAGCAATGGAAAACATAATAGAAGGTCTAGAAGGAGTAAGGGTCTACGTGGATGATATAGTGGTCTGGGGTTCAACAATGCAAGAACACAATGAGAGACTTACAAAAGTGCTACAGAGAATCATAAAGAATGGACTAAAGCTCAACAAAGCCAAGTGTCGGTTTGGTGTACAGGAAATCACATTCCTAGGAGATAAGCTGTCAGCTCAAGGAGTTGAGCCAGACAAGAGCAAGATTGACGCCATACTTGATATGCCCCGTCCATCAGACAAGAAAGGAGTGCTACGCGTCTTGGGAATGATTAACTTCATTGGGAAGTTTGTTCCCAATCTGTCAGCCAAAACAGTCAGACTGCGAGACCTCCTACACAAAGAAAACGATTTTGCATGGACAGTGAACCATGAACGAGAGTGGACAAAACTCAAAACGACACTGACCACCACACCTGTACTCACCTTCTTTGACCCTACCAAGAAAATCAAGGTGTCAACGGATGCATCAAAAGATGGCCTCGGCGCAGTTTTACTACAAGCGGAAGGAGAGGATTGGCAGCCTGTTGCCTACGCCTCCAGGTCTATGACTGACTCTGAATGTCGATATGCTCAAATAGAAAAAGAATGCCTAGGCCTGGTGGTTGGGCTGGAAAAATTCCATGGGTACGTGTACGGGCTTCCCACCTTCACAGTGGAGACAGACCATCGTCCACTGGTAGCAATTATAAAGAAGAACTTAAATGAGATGTCACCAAGGATTCAACGCCTCATGATGAAGCTGCAACGCTATGATTTTAATCTAATCTACACACCAGGCAAATACATAGTGTTAGCAGATGCATTATCCAGAGCACCCACAGGGAGTCACGTAAGCTCTACTGGAGACGACGTTGATGCTCATGTGAGTATGGTCACTGCTTCACTACCTGTATCAGACTCTAAATCAAAACTGATAGCAGAACAGACAACAAAAGACACAGAGTTACAAACAGTGATTGTGAACAAACATATGATAAACAAATGTGGAACATGCCAGAAATATCTAAATAAGCAAGCAAAAGAGCCAATGAAGGTTGCAGACCTACCAACTGCACCATGGCAAAAGGTTGGCATGGATCTCTTTCATCTGAAAGGTAAAGACTATTTAATAGTGATAGACTACTACTCTAACTTTCCGGAAATGGCGCTGCTCTCAAGCATAACAGCATGCAGTGTCATAACACATGTCAAATCTATCTTTGCCAGACATGGCATTCCAAAGCTAGTGATAAGTGACAATGGCCCGTGCTTCAACTGCAAGGAGTGGCAACAGTTTGCAGCACACTATGACTTTCAGCATATCACATCTAGTCCCTTGTATGCTCAATCCAATGGCAAAGCTGAGAAAGGTGTCCATATTCTCAAACAGCTGCTCAAGAAAGCTGCTGACAGCAAGTCTGATCCCTATCTTGCTCTGTTAGCTTACCGGGCAACACCTTTGGACTGTGGCTCATCACCTGCTGAACTTTTAATGGGACGCAAGCTGCGTACGACTCTACCCTGTCGTGTCAAAGAAAAACAACAAACAGTACTGAGACAGAGATTCAAACTGCTGAAGCTGAAACAGAAATTGCAGTATGACAAGTCATCCAAAAGTCTCAAGCCATTGACAAAAGATGATGTTGTCAGGATCGAGGATCCAAGTGCATGGAACAAGAAAGCCACTGTGCTCCAAGAAGTAGGACCGAGGTCTTACAGAGTGAAAACTGAGGAAGGACTTATACTCAGGAGGAATCGCCGATCCCTGCTCAAAACACAAGAGGCTTTTCAAGAGCAAACCGATGACAATGTCTCACATGAGTCTTCAACCTTACCACCTGTAGACTCTGAAACAAACTCACCAGACTTATCAAACTCACCTATGTTGAGGAGATCAACACGTGAAATAAAGAAACCTGAGAGATTAGATCTCTGAGTAAACAAAGACTGGAAATGTTCATCAATAAGTGGTAAAATGTGTTCATTTAAGAAAATGAAAATTCATGTTCCATAGAACTCTAAGTTTGGTTGTTGTTGTCATTTATATTATTCTTAATGTGAAGTTGAATAACAGTTAAACCTCAAAGGAAAGGGGATGTAATGATATGTAGTAAATGTAATGGTAACATTTGACCACTAGGTGTCTAATATGAATGGTTGTTCTTATTAAGGTTTGACGACAGGTAATAAGGGATTGATGGCAGTTGGTAATGGAGATGCATGCTGCTTGGTTATTAAAATAAATGACTAGTTCAAAGCTAGCTGTTCAATACTTATCAATGACTCATCATTGAAGTATATGAATGTTACAGTTTTATTATAAAATATATATTTTTTTTCTCATGCTTGCCTGTACCTAAGAGCTCTGCAGGTCACCACCCTCTCGAGCTCACGTTTTGTTGAGATACCTCCTGATTTACAAATTAAGCGCTGGAGAGTAGTAGTTGCTTAACCCTTCCCTGCTTCTCATGTACTCACTACTGTCTAATATCCTCCTGAAAGCAAACAGCTCACTGCTATTTATTGTGTGTGTGTAACACATCTACAGTCGTGGTCAAAAGTTTGGTCTCCACAAAGTTTGCTGCCTCAGTGTTGATGATGGCAATTTGCATATACTCCAGAATGTCATGAAGAGTGATCAGATGAATTGCAATTAATTGCAAATTCTTTAGGGTGAAAATTAACTTAATCCCCCAAAAACATTTCCACTGCATTTCAGCCCTGCCACAAAAGGACCAGCTGCCATCATGTCAGTGATTGTCTCGTTAACACAGGTGAGAGTGTTGACGAGGACAAGGCTGGAGATCACTCTGTCATGCTGATTGAGTCAGAATAACAGACTGGAAGCTTTAAAAGGAGGGTGGTGCTTGAAATCATTGTTCTTCCTCTGTCAACCATGGATACCTGCAAGGAAACACATGCCGTCATCATTGCTTTGCACAAAAAGGGCTTCACGTCAAGGATATTGCTGCTAGTAAGATTGCACCTAAATTAACAATTTATCGGATCATCAAGAACTTCAAGGAGAGAGGTTCAATTGTTGTGAAGAAGGCATCAGGGCGCCCAAGAAAGTCCAGCAAACGCCAGGACCGTCTCCTAAAGTTGATTCAGCTGCGGGATCGGGGCACCACCAGTGCATAGCTTGCTCAGGAATGGCAGCAGGCAGGTGTGACTGCATCTGCACGCACAGTGAGGCGAAGACCTTTGGAGGATGGCCTGGTGTCAAGAAGGGCAGCAAAGAAGGCACTTCTCTCCCGGAAAAACATCAGGGACAGACTGATATTCTGCAAAAGGTACAGGGATTGGACTGCTGAGGACTGGGGTAGAGTCATTTTCTCTGATGAATCCCCTTTCCGATTGTTTGGGCCATCCGGAAAACACCTTGTCCGGAGAAGACAAGGTGAGCGCTACCATCAGTCCTGTGTCGTGCCAACAGTAAAGCATCCTCAGACCATTCATGTGTGGGGTTGCTTCTCAGCCAAGGGAGTGGGCTAACTCACAATTTTGCCTAAGAACACAGCCATGAATAAAGAATGGTACCAACACATCCTCCGAGAGCAACTCCTCCCAACCATCCAAGAACAGTTTGGTGACGTCCAATGCCTTTTCCAGCATGATGGAGCACCTTGCCATAAGGCAAAAGTGATAACTAAGTGGCTCGGGGAACAAAACATCGACATTTTGGGTCCATGGCCAGGAAACTCCCCAGACCTTAATCCCATTGAGAACTTGTGGTCGATCCTCAAGAGGCGGGTGGACAAACAAAAACCCACAACTTCTGACAAACTCCAAGCATTGATCATGCAAGAATGGTCTGCCATCAGTCAGGATGTGGCCCAGAAGTTAATTGACAGCATGCCAGGGCGGATTGCAGAGGTCTTGAAAAAGAAGGGTCAACACTGCAAATATTGACTCTTTGCATAAACTGAATGTCATTGTCAATGAAAGCCTTTGACACTTGTAATTATACTTCAGTGTACCATAGTAACTACTGACATAAAGATCTAAGAACACTGAAGCAGCAAACTTTGTGGAGACCAATACTTGTGTCATTCTCAAAACTTTTGACCACGACTGTATTGCTGTAGCCGAAACAATCCCACCGTTTTTTATAAGCGAGGTGAGGCCCTCGGGCCTAAGCTAACAATGCACATGTTCTTTACATCAAGGAGTGGAGCATGGGAATGATCAGGCCAGAAGTATACACAAATAGGTTGTATTCTCAATTACTCAAGCAATTAAATGAAAGCTTATCTTGGACACCATCTTCAGCACCTAGTGCTTGTTACAATCACTGCTGCCAACAAGCACAACAGGGTTAAATCATTAGTTTCCTCAGCACATACAGTATATTGGCATTCAAAAGTGCCTTGCTCAAGGGCACATCGACAGGTTTTTCACCTTGTCGGCTCAGGTATTCAAACCAGCAACCTTTCGGTTACTGGCCCAACGCTCTAACCGCTAGGCTACCTGCTGCCCTCAATAAAGGGGAAGGAAATATTGTCAGGCAAAAACCATGCATTTAGTCCCTGAAGACAAGCACACAACTCCCCAAAAATGTAAAGTAATGCATGCAAACACAAAACACACACACACACACACGCACACATAGGTAGTGCTCCGCCACTATCTCATTCCCCAGGGAGAGGTTTGAATGCCTGCTGTTTTCAGGCCTAGAATCCTTTAGATAAATACATTTACAAATGTAGAAAATAAAGGAGGACAGATAAGAAACAGATGGTCAGATTAGCCCATCGTCCCGGTCTGGGACATCCTTACAGATAAAACAAAGCCTACTATCTTATATTGAACATTTGAAGCACATGCAGATGTTTCCATGAAACTACTTTTCAATGCTTAAATGTGTGTTTATTAGATTATAATGAAATCAGATTGATTTCTCTTGCTTCATCTGTTCACATATTTGTACATATTCCCAACACTGTGACCATTTTACTGAAGTGTATTTTGTGAGATCATGTAACCTTGGTGGAAGTGTTTCCCTGTCCCAGAGTTATTTTGCTGTCTCATGGTAAGACCACATATGTGAGAGTTGGCTAAGGTGTCCCTGACGCAGCTGTGAGTGCTTTTGATCTGGCGTTCAAATGACCCTGATGTTGCAATATGACTACTTCTGTCTCACCGTGACCATGGTCACACCACGACTATGTTGCTCTGCCTGCAGACTCTAAAAAACATATTTTAACCAGTTTAGGAGCTGGAGGATTCAACATTGTTGTTCCCTTCCAACAATCCAAACAGAATATCAGTCATCTTGGTTTGCATCACATCCGGCGGTGATTGGGAGTCCCATAAGTCGGTGCACAATTGGCCCAGCATCGTCCAGGTTTGACCGGGGTAGGCCGTCATTGTAAATAAGAATTTGTTCTTAACTGACTTGCCTAGTTAAATAAAGGTTAAATAAAAAAAATAAAAAAAATCTTGAGTGTTCTGGAAAGAACCAAACTTCACAATCACCTCTGGGAGTGGGTGTTCAAGAGTTCATATATTTCATATTCTTTGAATTGAGTCTTGACTGACAGCCATCTTTGGCTAAGATTGCCTTAAAGTACCTCTGTATAAAACAATAACAGGTTCTATGTACACAGCTGGATTGTATTAATGTACAGTATACCCTGAACAGCAGGTGAGCAGATAGTGTCTGTTGTTTATCTCACTCACACACAGTTCAGTGGGATCAATAACAGGGAACTTTGGGGACATTTCTAATGGATGGAAGGACAGATAAATCATGAAGGATGTAATCTGTGACCAGGGACCTGTTTGAAGCGTAAAGCTGTCAGCCAAAAACAGATTGGCCCTCCTGATTTGTGGACCAATGCACCAGACCCCAAGCCCAACAAATCACACCCAGGCGCCCAGGGACAGGGGGACGAGGGGTCCAGGGTCACAGCCTGGAGTCACCTGAGTAGGCCTGTGGCTGAGGTAAGACAAAGGGCATAGGGTGTCTGTCAGCTCCTGAAGAACTGTGGGGAAGGTTCTGCACATGACCCTGTTTCTGACATTTTGAAACAAGTTATGTAACCTTATAACATTGTAATATGCTCTCTGTAAAGGACTAAGGAAAGATAGAGCCGACAGAGAAGGCTGACATCTTTCGAGTTCCAACCCGACTTTGCTATTTAGTAACTTTTTTTTGTGTTTAACAGAAAGCTCATACTATTATCAAATATGACCAGCAGGCACTTTTGGACATCAGATCGACAGTTATTAACCTTGATTTCGACTTCAAATCAGACTCAGCTATTCCTTTGTTCACACCACACCCTATTCCTTTGATTCATGGGCTACCAAAACACTGCAGGCGTAGACACGGTAGACGGGTTGATGTCCTGGTGAGACTGAGACGAAGAGAAAATCGACCTGTGCTCAACTTGCAAATGTCCAGTCACTCGAGAATAAGATGGATAAGGTTTGTTCTGGAGTCTCCTATCAGAGAGACTTGGAAAGCTGTAATATTATATGACTTGCAGATACTTGGCTGGCTGAATCTATTAACATAGAACTCAGTGGTTGCTCCAGGAACGATCGGAAGACGCCGGCCTCGGGCAAGTCCAAAGAGGGAGGGTGTGCCTCTTCATAAACAACAACTGGTTTGCTGCTTCCGTGTGAAGGAAATCTCAATCTTTTGCTCACCTGATATAGAATACCTCAGTGTAAACTGCAGACCTTTTCAAGAGAGTTCTTATCCATAAATATCACAGTTGTCAGTTCGCTTGTTTTTACTCTTGCTGCTCTGCCTCTTTTGTATTGCTGTGCGGTGCTAATTTCAACGATACCTGTTTTGACATTGTTTTTTATTGAATGTTTTTATTCAGATAACTGGCGGGCTGCAACGGTAAGAATTTTTCTCAATAATTTTGGTTAATCTTGTTGGTGTTTTCCCGCGGACTCGCTTGTATTGATTTAAGGTTGTCCCACTGTTACTGCTGCATTTGACTAGCTAGCTTACTGTTGTGGTTGTTATGGTAACACTGTAAACAGCACTCTGCTGCGAAAGTATCGAGCCCGCAATAGTTTTTTTCACATGGGCTGTTTCAGTCTGTTTGTGCGTGTGTGTACAAATATGTACATGTAGATGCGCGTGGGTCTAGAGGGTGATTGTATAAATATACGTATGTATTCGTGTGGGCATGCTTTTAAGTGTGAGTGTGTGTGTATATGTTTGTGTGTGTACTACCGTGGCCAAAATATCCACATCTTCCCCGATGCACGTAGTTTGTGTGTGTGTGTTTACACGCGCGAATGCATGCAGGATTGTAGGTGTGGGTATGTGTGTGTGTATATGCATGTAGGAGTGTATGTGTGCATATGTGTATATAAATATAGATGTGGTGTGGGTGTGTATATCTTTATGTACATTTGTATTCATGTATATACATACAGATACATCTCTATGTTTTTATGTTAACGTGCTGGGTGTCTATGCAGCGCCACACGTGTGCCTTCGGTACACGTGTCCTCTGTGGCCCACGGATCCTCTAGCATTGATGTACAGCTTGTTAACGTGTGCTTGATGATCATTACATGTACTTATGGCTGGGTATGTATGCAAGTGTGTTATCACTGGGTTGTGTGTTTCTGGGTATTTGTGTGTGTACGCAGACTACACATATTGTGTGCTGTTACTTGTTATAGCGTTTGCATGTGCATATGTTGGCATTTGTGTGCGAACACCCATAGCTGGATGTATGTCTGCACCTATGTGTGTATTGGATGTACAGTGGGGAGAACAAGTATTTGATACACTGCCGATTTTGCAGGTTTTCCCACTTACAAAGCATGTAGAAGTCTGTAATTTTTATCATAGGTACTCTTCAACTGTGAGTGACGGAATCTAAAACAAAAATCCAGAAAATCACATTGTATGATTTTTAAGTAATTAATTTGCATTTTATTGCATGACATAAGTATTTGATACATCAGAAAAGCAGAACTTAATATTTGGTACAGAAACCTTTGTTTGCAATTACAGAGATCATACGTTTCCTGTAGTTCTTGACCAGGTTTGCACACACTGCAGCAGGGATTTTGGCCCACTCCTCCATACAGATCCTTCAGGTTTCGGGGCTGTCGCTGGGCAATACGGACTTTCAGCTCCCTCCAAAGATTTTCTATTGGGTTCAGGTCTGGAGACTGGCTAGGCCACTCCAGGACCTTGAGATGCTTCTTACGGAGCCACTCCTTAGTTGCCCTGGCTGTGTGTTTCGGGTCGTTGTCATGCTGGAAGACCCAGCCACGACCCATCTCCAATGCTCTTACTGAGGGAAGGAGGTTGTTGGCCAAGATCTCGCGATACATGGCCCCATCCATCCTCCCCTCAATACGGTACAGTCGTCCTGTCCCCTTTGCAGAAAAGCATCCCTAAAGAATGATGTTTCCACCTCCATGCTTCACGGTTGGGATGGTGTTCTTGGGGTTGTACTCATCCTTCTTTTTCCTCCAAACACGGCGAGTGGAGTTTAGACCAAAAAACTCAATTTTTGTCTCATCAGACCACATGACCTTCTCCCATTCCTCCTCTGGATCATCCAGATGGTCATTGGCAAACTTCAGACGGGCCTGGACATGCTCTGGCTTGAGCAGGGGCACCTTGCGTGCGCTGCAGGATTTTAATCCATGACGGCGTAGTGTGTTACTAATGGTTTTCTTTGAGACTGTGGTCTCAGCTCTCTTCATGTCATTGACCAGGTCCTGCCGTGTAATTCAGGGATGATCCCTCACCTTCCTCATGATCATTGATGCCCCACAAGGTGAGATCTTGCATGGTGCCCCAGACCGAGGGAGATTGACCGTCATCTTGAACTTCTTCCATTTTCTAATAATTGTGCCAACAGTTGTTGCCTTCTCACCAAGCTGCTTGCCTATTGTCCTGTAGCCCCTCCCAGCCTTGTGTAGGTCTACAATTTTATCCCTGATGTCCTTACACAGCTCTCTGGCCTTGGCCATTGTGGAGAGGTTGGAGTCTGTTTGATTGAGTGTGTGGAGAGGTGTCTTTTATACAGGTAACGAGTTCAAACAGCTGCAGTTAATACAGGTAATGAGTGGAGAACAGGAGGGCTTCTTAAAGAAAAACTAACAGGTCTGTAAGAGCCGGAATTCTTACTGGTTGGTAGGTGATCAAATACTTATGTCATGCAATAAAATGCAAATTAATTATTTAAAAATCATACAATGTGATTTTCTGGATTTTTGTTTTAGATTCCGTCTCTCACAGTTGAAGTGTACCTATGATAAAAATTACAGACCTCTACATGCTTTGTAAGTGGGAAAACCTGCAAAATCGGCAGTGTATCAAATACTTGTTCTCCCCACTGTATATTACTGTATAGATTTGTTGCTGTGTTGACTGTTCTTTTTCTATTTTCTGAATGCATTTTCTCCGGTGAATTTGTGCATTTTCTCTGGTGAATTTGTTTGCCTTGTGCTGTGGAGTTTCCCAAATACGCTTCTTGACATGCACGGGAGCTACATAGGCGAGTTACTGCTGTCTCCAGGGGGAGACTGGGTGTTTGGTGGGGGGGGGTTGGCTTCGGGGTGGGTGGTGTGCATGGGTGTGTGTTGTTCCTTGTCTCTCTATGTTTGTCTGTTTCTCATTTTGTCCCGTTTAGTTTTTTCTTGTCTTGATTTGCTTTTAATCGTTTTGTATTTGTTTTTTTGGCAAATGTTTGACTGCTCCATCTTCTTTTTAATGGCTGACACAATTGATGCTGGTAATGTTGGGGGAGCTACATTCACTCCTATGAAGTTCATATCTTGGAATGTCAAAGCTTTAAACTCTCCAATTAAGAGATCTAGGGTTTTTTCCCACCTGAAGAAACTCAAAGCAGATGTGGTTTTCTTGCAGGAGACACATTTGCGCACTAGTGATTACGCAAGGCTGCGGGACCCCAGATGTAGTGATTACGCAAGGCTGCGGGACCCCAGATATACTATTTTGGTTAGTAGTAATTTTCCAAGGCCAATGTGATTGCTGACAGTAATGGAAGATATCTGATCATAACTGGGACCCTCTGGTTAATGTATACGCCCCGAACTTTGATGACGTAGGCTTAGCTAACCGGTTGCTGGGGAAAACCCCATCTCTAAATACTCATAGATATGATATGATATTTGGGGGTGATCTGAATTGCGTTTCTAACCCGGCTCTGGATCACTCTAGTCCCAGGAATGCCTCTCCATCTGCCATGTAAGTAAGTAAAATGTATTTATACATGTCTAAAGCTTTCTCAGATTTTATGATTGGGAATGGGTGTACTGATCCATGGAGGTTTCTGAACCCCCAGGCAAGAGAGTACTCCTTCTTCTCTCAGGTGCACAACTCTTTCTCTCGGATTGACTATTTCTTTGTGGATCATGCACTTCTTCCAAATGTGACGTCCTCTGAATATTTACCTATTGTGATTTCTGACCATGGACCCCTTGCCCTGGACATTGTTCTGTCAGAACAGTCTCGTTGTTCTCCCTGTTGGAGATTCAACTCTCTTCTCCTTTCTGACCAGGACTTCTGTGACCTCATTTCCACTTCCATTGATAATGTTTTATTTTCAAACCAGATAGGTTCCACATCTCACACTGAAAGCCTATCTAAGGGGTGTAATTATTTCTTACTCTTCTCATGTAAACAAAACCCGTAGGTCCAAAATTGAGGAGCTCTCTGCTGCCATTCTTGACCTCGACCGACAATATGCCTTGGCCCCTTCCCCTGAGCTATATAAGCAGCGCCTAAACCATCTGAATTCAACCTTGTTTCTACTAAGGATGCTGAGAGGTTGCTTTTACACTCACGGGCAACCTATTTTGAACATGGGGACAGGGCCACTCGCTTGCTGGCACACCAATTGAAACGACGTTCTGCTACGCGGCTTATTCCACAAAAATTACAGTTTCCTCCCAAACTTTGATTTCAAATCCCAAAGGAATTAATGACACCTTTACGTCGTTTTATTACTCCCTGTACACGTCTGAGTTCCCCTCACAACAAAGGCCCCGGGGCCTGACGGATTTCCCAGTGAGTTTCATAAGAAATTCCAGGTCAAGTTAGCACCCTTATTACTATCGGTGTACAACGAGTCGCTCGAACGTGGCTCGCTGCCGCCAACCTTAACGCAGGCGTCCATAACGCTACTTCTTAAGAAGGGTAAGGACCCCACTTCCTGTTCTTTCTACAGGCCCTTAAGCCTCCTTAATGTTGATGTTAAGGTGCTTGCTAAGCTGTTAGCACAGCGCCTGGAAACGGTGCTACCGGTAATAATATTGGAGGAGCAAACTGGCTTTATCAAGGGACGACAGTCTTTTTTCAACATTCGTACTTTGTTCAATGTTATTTATTCCAAGCAAGTCTCTGAGTGCCCCGAGCTGGTAGTCTCTTTGGATGCGGAGAAGGCCTTTGACAGAATTGAGTGGTACTATCTATTTGCAGTCCTGGGAAAATTTGGGTTTGGGGACAAGTTTTGCTCATGGCTCCGCCTACTGTACGCATCCCCTCAGGCCAGTGTCTGCACCAATGACACCCGTTCTGATTATTTTGCTCTGGGATGCGGCACTAGGCAGGGGTGTCCTCTGTCTCCCCTGCTGTTTGCCATTGCAATTGAGCCTCTTTCTGTTGCCTTGTTTGTCATTCCAGCTCAGCCGCTCTGGCTTTAAATATCTGGGAGTGAATTTGACTCGTTCGTTTGCCTCCCTCTTCTCTGCAAACTTTTCTCCCCTTCTCACGCAGATTAAGTCAGATTTTCAGAGGTGGGGTAGCTTACCTCTTACACTTATTGGAAGGATTAATGCTGTAAAAATGAATAGTCTAAATTCCTTTATCCTTTTCATTCTATTCCCCTTTTTCTACCGAGGACCTTTGTTAAGTCAATTGACCAGACCATCTCCTCATTCATATGGGCAGGCAAGGCACCTAGAGTCAGTAGATCTCTACTTCAGAGATGCAGATTTAGTGGAGGACTGGCTTTACCCAACGTCCTGTACTACTACTTGGCGGCCAATTTTCAGAAATTGCCCTTCTGGCTACTTCCCCATGGTGCCATCTTGAGTCCCGCTCCTGCATTAATACCTCTCTCCCTGCCCTGCTGTGCTCTCCTCTTCCAACAACCCCTTCTCGCTATACTGGCAACCCTGTGGTACTCTCCACCCTAAAAATGTGGTTTCAGTTTCGACGCCGCTTTAAATTTACCTCTGCATCCACCCTGGGCCCTATCGATAGGAACCATGCATTTCCCCCATCCGTAGTAGATACCACCTTCTCCCTCTGGTCAAGAAAATGTATTGGGACCTTCCAGGACATGTATTATGACAGAGGTTTTTTAAGTTTCCCTGACCTTGCCTCTAGGTGTTCTTTGCCTCCATCACACGTTTTCCGCTACCTTCAGGTGCGCCATTTCGTTTCCTCTCAATTCCCTGGCTTCCCTGCCCCGCCCCCAAGTAGACCCTGGGATGCTATGCTGTCCCTGCTACCCCATCAGAGTGGGTTAATCTCTCAGATCTACTCATGCATCATGTCTCTGGACATACACTCTACAGACAAAACTAAATCAGCTTGGGAGCGGGAGATGGGGGTCAGGTTCACGCAGGAGTTTTGGTACGAGGCCACTGACAGGATACGATACACAACACCTTGTGCTCGTCTGGGTCTTATTCAATTTAAGGTTGGGATATATCCTGATGTAAAGGACGAGTGTGATAGATGCCAAGCTTCTCCCTGTGATCTCACTCATATGTTTGCCCTTTGCCCCACTTACAGTGGGGAGAACAAGTATTTGATACACTGTCGATTTTGCAGGTTTTCCTACTTACAAAGCATGTTGAAGTCTGTAATTTTTATCATAGGTACTCTTCAACTGTGAGTGACGGAATCTAAAACAAAAATCCAGAAAATCACATTGTATGATTTTTAAGTAATTAATTTGCATTTTATTGCATGACATAAGTATTTGATACATCAGAAAAGCAGAACTTAATATTTGGTACAGAAACCTTTGTTTGCAATTACAGAGATCATACGTTTCCTGTAGTTCTTGACCAGGTTTGCACACACTGCAGCAGGGATTTTGGCCCACTCCTCCATACAGATCCTTCAGGTTTCGGGGCTGTCGCTGGGAAATACGGACTTTCAGCTCCCTCCAAAGATTTTCTATTGGGTTCAGGTCTGGAGACTGGCTAGGCCACTCCAGGACCTTGAGATGCTTCTTACGGAGCCACTCCTAAGTTGCCCTGGCTGTGTGTTTCGGGTTGTTGTCATGCTGGAAGACCCAGCCACGACCCATCTTCAATGCTCTTACTGAGGGAAGGAGGTTGTTGGCCAAGATCTCGCGATACATGGCCCCATCCATCCTCCCCTCAATACAGTGCAGTCGTCCTGTCCCCTTTGCAGAAAAGCATCCACAAAGAATTATGTTTCCACCTCCATGCTTCACGGTTGGGATGGTGTTCTTGGGGTTGTACTCATCCTTCTTCTTCCTCCAAACACGGCGAGTGGAGTTTAGACAAAAAAGCTCTATTTTTGTCTAATCAGACCACATGACCTTCTCCCATTCCTCCTCTGGATCATCCAGATGGTCATTGGCAAACTTCAGACGGGCCTGGACATGCGCTGGCTTAAACAGGGGGACCTTGCGTGCGCTGCTGGATTTTAATCCATGACGGCGTAGTGTGTTACTAATGGTTTTCTTTGAGACTGTGGTCCCAGCTCTCTTCAGGTCATTGACCAGGTCCTGCCGTGTAGTTCTGGGCTGATCCCTCACCTTCCTCATGATCATTGATGCCCCACGAGGTGAGATCTTGCATGGTGCCCCAGACCGAGGGAGATTGACCATCATCTTGAACTTCTTCCATTTTCTAATAATGGAAGAAGTTAATGTTGCCTTCTCACCAAGCTGCTTGCCTATTGTCCTGTAGCCCATCCCAGCCTTGTGCAGGTCTACAATTTTATCCCTGATGTCCTTACACAGCTCTCTGGTCTTGGCCATAGTGGAGAGGTTGGAGTCTGTTTGATTGAGTGTGTGGACAGGTGTCTTTTATACAGGTAACGAGTTCAAACAGGTGCAGTTAATACAGGTAATGAGTGGAGAACAGGAGGGCTTCTTAAAGAAAAACTAACAGGTCTGTGAGTGCCGGAATTCTTACTGGTTGGTAGGTGATCAAATACTTATGTCATGCAATAAAATGCAAATTAATTATTTAAAAATCATACAATGTGATTTTCTTGATTTTTGTTTTAGATTCCGTCTCTCACAGTTGAAGTGTACCTATGATATGTACCTCTACATGCTTTGTAAGTAGGAAAACCTGCAAAATTGGCAGTGTATCAAATACTTGTTCTCCCCACTGTACATCTTTATTGGGATTTTTAAAGTCTTGTCTGAGGTGCTTGGTGTTTTCCTTCCGCCGGATCCCCAGGTGGCTGTTTTTGGCATCCCTTCTGACTTGTCTTCCCTGACCCGTAAGCAGGTTGACGTTGTGGCATTCACTTCGTTATTGGCCCGATGTAGAATTCTTTTAAATTGGAAATCGGCCCACCCCCCCTCCGTCTCCCAGTGGCTCGGGGACGTAATGTTTTTCCTGCAGCTTAGGGGCACTAGTGCCAAATTCAGAAAGCAATGGCAACCCTTTATTTCTTATTTTGAACGCTAACAGAAGCTACCTTCTGACCAGTAAAATAGTGTACGTATTAAGTCAATTGCTTATTTAATTACCCTTTTTCACTTCCTTCTTTTTTAGGCTACTTTTCTTTACTTAATGTTATTCTTTCATGTTACGTTTACTTTCTCCTTAGGTTTCTATGACTTCTTCCCCTATCTTTCTTTTTTCTTATCACTGTTATTTTACATTTTTCAATTTCTTCTTTGCTGCTTGTAGGTGTTTTGTCTGTGTCTGTGCCTGTGCCTGTGTCTGTGTGTGTGTGTGTGTGTGTGTGTGTGTGTGTGTGTGTGTGTGTGTGTGTGTGTGTGTGTGTGTGTGTGTGGTCAAATTGGTACGGATTTAAATGGGGTACACTTGGGGATAAGACTGTGGGGGGGAGAAAAATAAAAATGTAAATTTGAACTGTAATCTCTTGTGTGCATTGTTCTTATTGTTACTGAATACTCTGTTCAATAAAATAAAAAATAAAAAAAGACATTTACTCTTAAGCAACCATTTAATTATCTGCATTATCCATATCTTACACTGACTCTATGCACACTCACAAGACTATACAGTATATACTGTACATACACACTATATACATGTCACACCCTAGCCAAGAGGGGTTGTGATTAGACACAGTTCAGTACCATAGATCTGACTACACCACCCTAGGTTTACGCCAAGAGTATAGGGAGCTCTGAATAGCATTAACATTGGCTACACAGGTTCTTTCAGTTTGGGGTTGAGTGGAAGAACATGAAATTAGGATCAGAGGCATGTCAAAATGTACAGTTCGCTAAATCTGCCAAGTTCAGTTTCCCTACCCACTTTAGCTTTAGAACAAATGGAGGCAGGATAACACCACAAATACAAACAAAACAGGTTTCAGTGCAGGTGGAGGGAAAGCATTTCAACATTATCTTTAACTTAAATCATTATTTAATCCAGGTAATACAGTACTTCTCTTAGCAAAAACCAAAGCTTCCAAAGGAGCTCTGCCACAGCTTCAAACAACGTAGCTTCCCTTTCACTTGCACTTCCCTCTGGGAGGCCACACCTCAAGCAAAGGAAACAAGGGTTATAAACAGAGACAATCACATAGGGAGCCAGTCACATTGCTCCATGAATCAATCAATGAATTGGGAACACAACACACACACAGTTTCACACTCATCATATGCTACTGCTACTCTTTATTTCACCCTTATTACTATATATCCTGATGCCTACTCATTTTAGCCTGCCTTAATGCTCATACTGTATCTACCTCAAATACCTCATACCCAAGCACATTGATCTCATACTGGTACTCTCTGTATATACAGCGGGTGGAATAAGTATTGAACACGTCACCATTTTTCTCAGTAAATATATTTCCAAAGGTGCTATTGACATGAAAGTTTCACCAGATGTTGGTAACAACCCAAAAATCCATACATACAAAGAAACCAAAACAAATAAGTTCAGAAATTAAGTTATGTGTAATAATGTGAAATGACACAGGGAAAAAGTATTGAACACATGAAGAAAGGGAGGTTCAAAAAGGCATGGAAAGCCAAGACAACAGCTAAAACTATAAGTAATTAAAAAGCAATCCAGACCCCTGTCAGTGCAAATTATTATCAGCTGGTTCAGTCCCAACTGATGGCCTACAAAAAGGTCTCATTGCCAAGGTGTCACACAAGACACATCTCATGATGGGTAAAAGCAAAGAGCTGTCTCAAGACATTCGCAACCTAAATGTTGCAAAACATAATGATGGCATTGGTTATAGGCGCATTTCTAAGCTTCTGAATGTTCCAGTGAGCACTGTTGGGGCCATAATATGGAAGTGGAACAATACATTTGCCTCGACCAGGTGCTCCTCGCAAGATTTCTGACAGAGGAGTGAAAAGAATAATCAGAAGAGTTGTCCAAGCGCCAAGGACCACTTGTGGACAGCTTCAAAAAGACCTGCAATTAGCAGGTACTGTTGTCTCAAAGAAAACATTAAGTAATGCACTCCACCACCATGGCCTGTATGCATGCTCACCACGCAAGACTCCATTGCTGAAAAAAAAGCATGTTGAAGCTCGTTTAAAGTTTGCTGCACAACATTTGGAAAAGCCAGTGAAATGCTGGGAGAATATAGTGTGGTCAGATGAGAGCAAAATTGAACTGTTTGTATGTCATAATACACACCATGTTTGGAGGAGAAATGGCACTGCACTACACCCTAAAATCACCATACCAACAGTGAAGTTTGGAGGTGGGAACATCATGGTGTGGGGCTGCTTTTCAGCAAATTGGTACTGGCAAACTTCACATAATTGAAGGAAGGATGAATGTGCAAATTTACGAGGAGCACCTGGTCAAGGCAAATCTATGGTGAAATGATTGTCTTTCCACTTCCGTATTATGGCCCCAACAGTGCTCACTGGAACATTCAGAAGCTTAGAAATGCGCCTATAACCAATGCCATCATTATGTTTTGCAACAATTAGGTTGCGAATGTCTTGAGACAGCTCTTTGCTTTTACCCATCATGAGATGTGTCTTGTGTGACACCTTGGCAATGAGACCTTTTTGTAGGCCATCAGTTGGGACTGAACCAGCTGATAATAATTTGTACTGACAGGGGGCTGGATTGCTTTTTAATTACTGATAGTTTTCATCTGTTGTCTTGGCTTTCCATGCCTTTTTGAACCTCCCTTTCTTCATGTGTTCAATACTTTTTCCCTGTGTCATTTCACATTATTACACATAACTTAATTTCTGAAGTTTTTTGTTTTGGTTTCTTTGTATGTATGGATTACTTGGGTTGTTACCAACATCTGGTGAAACTTTCATGTCAATAGCACCTTTGGAAATATATTTACTGAGAAAAATGGTGACGTGTTCAATACTTATTTCACCCGCTGTAGCTTAATTCTTGTGTATTTTATTCCTCTTTACATTTTCCACACCCGTTGTATTCGGCACGTGACAAATATCATTTTATTTTATTAAAATATTTTGTTTGTGTCTGTGTAGACTGCACTGGGTTTGTTTGTGGGTGTATGTCTGGAGTGCCAAAAAAAAGACTGACTCTGCTATACAGTTGTTTGCAGATGCTGACGAGGGTGAGTCTAATATATTAGCTTATGTCTAATATTTGTGAGTATATCTTTTCTCACTTGTGCTGATGCCTACAGCAGCTTGCTATGAACCACAGCTTCTGACCTTTCACATCAGCTTTCTAAGCATCTGGACTGCTGTGTCAGACAACATCACACTCCTGTGCCACAGACCCACAGCACCACTCCCACCCACCACCCCCTGTGTGAAGGCACAGCTCCTACTGTGGTGACTAGCAGAGCTGCTAACCTGTTACAACTTCATTTGATTTACAGATGGTGAGCACTGTCCTGTGTTTTGGATAAGATTGCATGTTCCTGCTCTTGATACTAGCTCACTTGATGTGAAACACTTGTGGGTGAGCTGCTGTATCTTGTGCAAAGAGTTATAAAGAAATGAGTGATTCCCATTAGGAACCAGAGAGCAATTATTTGGCATTAATACAAATCAAACTTTGCTCTCCCTTACC
The DNA here is from genome assembly GCA_023634145.1 of Thymallus thymallus. Classification (NCBI taxonomy): domain Eukaryota; kingdom Metazoa; phylum Chordata; class Actinopteri; order Salmoniformes; family Salmonidae; genus Thymallus; species Thymallus thymallus. The sequence continues at coordinate 23,311,786 of CM042402.1, read as the reverse complement.
ATAACTAGGCCTGTAGGAGCCTCGTCTCCTAACAACTTCCTGGAGATGTTGGGCGGACCTAATTAGCTGCTCAAACATGAAGTCACTGACCGGTTACACAAACTGCTATCCTTTTCCCACAGCTGTCCTGCCTTGACCTCACCATTGAATTGAATAGAACCCCACCTGATTGTAAGTGTTTGGGTTGATAAGGTTCGTCTAAGCACGTAAGGTTCGCCTCAGCACGTTTCTGTTAACAGGCTATACACCTGTTTTCAGTCTGAGCTCTCCTCTAGATACACCTGTTTTCAGTCTGAGCTCTCCTCTAGATTTTCACCAACATTTATTGTTGTATGAAAGAAGATGATAAAATCCTTCACTGTGCACTGCTACACATCACAGACAGTCGAAAACCTTGACATTATTTCTCAGAAGGCGAAATGCTCAAAATGTCTGTTTACTTGTCCAAAAAAGATAACAAAGCTGGGTTAAACTTAAAGTAACATCCCAAAGAGTGGGATCTGCTTATGTAAAAAGACCATCGTTATCTGCAGTCTAGAAACTTCAGCAGTATTTTAGCCTCTATTCGTTCAATGTTATAAAATGCAGAAGTGTAGGAATTGACTTGGGGGCCTATGACAGCAGAACTCTACTTCCATGGATGAGTTGAACAGGGCAGTCCATTCATTAGTCTGTGTTCCTGCACCAGGGAGCAGACCATTCCCTGTGCCTTGGAGCCAGCTATCAAAACCCATACAACAGGCAGAGATAAACTCTGTGCTGATACATTGAAACCTCATTGTTGTTGTTGTTGCTATGAGAAACAAGATTATGTTTGTTTTCATATTATCCATCTTCCAAGCAGCTGTAACATTGCCAAGAAAGGCATAAAACAAAATGGCTAGATTTACGTAAAGTGCCTCTCTCCAGTTTTTCTCTGTATTTCAATACATTTCTGCTGTGATCAAGTTAGCCCTAACAACTTGCTGACAGATGCCGGTAACACTTTCTTAACTTTGTGAATTTGATTTCTTCTCCTACTTTATTTGACCTGCAGAGACCATCAGTAACTTCATACCCTAATATGGGCAGACAGTTTTGCATCCAAAGATACTGGAGATTTAGTTGTTGTCTTGGCAGCGTTCCTCTCTGTCCGGCCCGGTCTCTATAGCTCCAGTAGCAGTGCCATGTCATGGGAGGAACAAGGGGGTCACAAGGTGTTTCCTGGGCCACCCCCGCACCCATCCTCTCTGCACCATGCCCCCTGTCAATGGACAAAACAGCAGGACCGACAGGATGTGCTATAACGAGACAGTTTGTCCTCCAACTGAGATGCTTCAGTCTAACTTTTGTTTAATGGTCACTCAAGGTAATCTATTTGTTGTAGAGGCGGCATGATTGGTTGATAAGATAAATATTATGTTAAAATAAAACATCCCCTGTTGTTTTCATAATGTAGTAAAAATAGGTCAAAGCTTTCATTCATGAGATAAGATGCAACATGAAAGAAAACTGAATAAAGACACTTACATATTGCAAAGTGCTGAAGCTCTTGGATTTTACCGTTTTTTTTTTTATCGCTTTGGTGCAATTTTCACAAGTTTGTGGTACATTTTCACCATTCTTAATAAAAAAAACTCAAACAGAACCTAATAAAGGCAGTTGTTGCAAAACTCTAAGTAAATAGATAGACAGATAGACAGATCGATAGATCGATAGATAGATACTTTATTGATCCCAGAGGGGACATTTCTTTGTCAAGCAGCTACGAAAAAAACACAGAGCAGGTGCAAAATGCCAGAACGAAAATACACAAAAGACAGATACACTATACATGATACATAGAGCGGCAGTATGAAAAAGTATAAAAATACAAGAAGTCTGGAGTGCAAAAAAGCTATAAGAAGACTTTGCATAGTATGGGTGGATGGCTGAATATGTACACTATACATTGGTGGATGGTGCATGGTTAACTATACTATACAGGTCGATGGCAGAGAAATACTTAAATAGCTAACAGTGTGTACGATATAAGTGAGGGTAATAATAGTTTACTTAATATACAGACTGGTTAAATGAACAGGTAAGTGAATATTTTGCATGGTTACATTAACTGTACAGGTAAATGACAGGAAGAGATACTTAAATAGCTAAATGTGTGTATGATATCATTTAGGGTAATAATAGTAATAATAATAATAATAATAATTTAGGGTAATCCCTTAAAATACAGTCCTTAGTGCACAGGGTTTAATTACAGATAAATGCACGTATTGCACATTCGATATACTAAAAGCAATGAAAAAAGATACAACTGACAGGATACCAATATGCATTCCTGAGTGAATGACTACGTAAGTTAAGTCCAAGAATTACTTACAATATTGCACGTGATATGATATAACAACTGTACATCAATATGTATATACAGCCCTGAATGAATAAATAAGTCCTGAGTGAATGAGTGATTTCAGACCAGAGTTACTCACGGATGGATACATGATTTTTAAACTAGGTCCTAACACCCCAACAGTGCCAGGTCTATGTTGACGACGGCACGGCACCCCGGTGAGGCATTAAATAGTCTATTAGCCGCCGGCAGGAAGGACCTCCTGTAGCGCTCTCTGGCACACCGTGGTGGTATCAGTCTGTGACTGAAGGTGCTCCTCTCCTCATAACCATGGCATGCAGAGGGTGGGTGACGTTGTCCATGATGGCCAGCAGTTTGGCCAGGATCAGTCTCTCCGCCACCTCCTCTAGAGTGTCAAGGCTAATCCCCAGAACAGAGCTAGTCTTCCTGATCAGCTTATTTACCCGAGAAGCATCACCAGCTTTTATGTTGGCGCCCCAGCACACCACTGCAAAAAAGCAGACTGGTAGAAGGTATGCAGTAGTTTACTGCACACGTTGAAGGACCTGAGCCTCCTCAGAAAGTAAGAAAGTATATCTGAAGTCCGAGGTGTAGAGGGTGAACAGGAAGGGGACAGGACCGTTCCCTGGGGGGCCCCTGTGTTGCTCACTGCCCATTCTGACACACAGCTCTGTAGTCGCACAAATTGTGGCCTACCGGTCAGGTTGTCCGTGACCCAGGAGACTAAGGGCGCTTCCACTTTCATCCTCTTCATCTTCTCACCCAGTAGCAGGGGCTGAATGGTGTTGAAGGCACTGGAGAAGTCAAAAAACATAACCCTCACAGTGCAACCTGTGTTGTCCAGTTGAGAGTAGGCCCTCTGCAGAAGGTAGATGATTGCATCATTCACCCCGATGTTGCGCTGGTATGCGAACTGCAGGGGGTCCAGTGATGTACACACCAGGGGTCTGAGGTGAGCGAGGACTAACCTTTCCAGGGTCTTCATGATGTTTTCCAAAGCACAGGGACCCTTTCTAGGCTCAGGCTAAGGTTGAAACGTCGCTGGAGTATTCCACACAGTTGGTCAGCACAGACTCTAAGCACCTTTGGGCTGATGGCATCAAGGCCCGCCGCTATCCACTGAAGTAGTCTCTCCAGCTCTCTCTTCACTTGGTTGGTGGTGAAAGCCAGCCCAGGTGGGGAGGTGGGGGGAAGGGGGGTATTGAGGATCAGTCCAGAGGGAGCAGGGGCGGAGGTGGGGTCGCTGATTGTCTCAACAGAGGTGTTGTGAGCAAAGTGGGTGTGGGACAGCCATGAGGGTGTGTGGCCTGGGGAGCTGGAGGGGAGGTGGACAGGGCTTTGAACCCGTTAAAAAATTGGTTCAGCTCATTGGCTCTGTCCTGGGTCCCCTCCGTCTGCCCACTGTTTGACTTTTTGAAGCCAGTGATATTTCTCATACCCTTCCACACCTCTCTCACCTGGCTCTGCCTCAGCTTGTCTTCCATCTTCTCCTTATACCCTCTCTTCCCCTCAGCAATCCGCAACTTCAGCTCCCTCTGGATGCATTTAAATGTGTCCCTGTCCCCCTCCTTGAAGGCCCTCTTCTTCTCATTCAGCAGGGCCTTCAGGTCGCCCAGGGTTTATTATTTGGAAAACAGCGCACCTTCCTGGTTGGTACAGTGTTGTCTACACAAAAACGTATATAGTCCGATATTCAGTCAGTAAGTCCATCGATGTCCTCCCCATGAGCCTCACAGAGCACATCCCAGTCTGTTGTTTCAAAGCCGTTCTGTAGGGCCTCATTCGCCTCCGGGGACCATCTCCTAATGGTCCTAGTGGTCGCAGGCTGCTGTTGGACCATAGGCCTGTAGAGTGGGGTGAGGTAGACAAGGTTGTGATCCGATCTACCGAGGGGAGGAAGTGCAGTGGAGTTGTATGCATCCTTCACCTTAGATCAAGTTAGCATATAACAAGTCCAGAGTTTTATTATTCCTGGTTGGGCACTTCACGAACTGTTTGAATGTGGGCAGCGTTGAAGAGAGAGATGCATTGTTAAAATCCCCCGAAATGGCAAAGAAAGCACTGGGATGCGCTGTCTGTAACCTCACGATAACAGAGTGGATGACGTCACACGCTGTGTTTGCGTCAGGGCGGGATGTAAACAATAACAGCAATGGCCCGCTGTGAATTCCCTCGGCAAATAGTAGGGTCTCAGGCTAACGGCTAACAGCTCTGTTCCTTAAGAGTAATATAGCTCGGATTACACCATCTGTTGTTAACTAATAAAGCCAGCACCCCTCCCTTACTCTTACCGGAAGAAACGTTATCCCTGTCCGCTCTGATGGTCTGGAAACCGCCGATAGTGACGTTCTCTATGGGGATGTTATCATTCAGCCAGGTTTCAGTAAAACACAATAGGCTCGCTTCCCGGTAGTCTCTTTGTCCATGAACCAGACCCTGAAGCTCGTCCATCTTGTTATTCAGAGATCTCACGTTGCCCATATGACGGTATAGCCGGCTTGTACTTCCTCAGCTTTGCCTTACACTTCAATCCCGCCCTGCATCCACGGCGTCGCCTTTTCAACTCGTCCGGAATATCAAACTTTTCCCTGGGGTGCAGTAGTGCTGTGTTTGCTAAATCCAGGACCTGGGCTCGGTTGTAAATAATTGAGTACTCGCGTGTACGTTCGGCGCTGAGAAAAATAAAAAGTGCCTCAGTGATAAAAAGGACCGCTAAAACTCTAAGTACAACACTTAATCAGTGTTTCATCTATTTTTCATCTGTTTTGGGCGGCAGGTAGCCTAACGGTTAGAACGTTAGGCCAGTAACCAGGTGAAAAAACCTGTTGATGTGTCCTTGAGCAAGGCACTTAACCCTAATTTGTTCCAGGGGCTGACCCTGTAGGTAGGCCGTCATTGTAAATAAGAATTTGTTAACTGACTTTCCTAGTTAAATAAAGGTTAAATAAAAACAAATACATCTAGAAATACGTGTTTCACATTGCAATACTGTTCATATAAAGTAATTGACTTTCACAATGCAATGCTCACATTATGTCACATTCTTGGGTATGGAGAGACCAAGACGCAGCGCAGGGATAGTAGTTAGACATTTTTGTCGTATGTATAATTGAACTCAAATGACGAACTAATTCACCAAACAAAAACACGATATACAAACGTCTCGTTTAACAAAAAACAAACACGAATGAATAGACGTAAATATTGAAACAAACTACTTTACCCGTGACTGAAGGAAAAACGACCCACACAAAAGTGAAGGACATACAAACATATATAGGATCCCTAATTAGAGACAATGCGGTGCAGCTGCCTCTAATTAGGGATCCAACCCAAAACCCACACAGAAACAGAAAGAATAGAAACTGTCAGACTCTGACCATAGCTACATAGAGAAGCAAATAGGCTTCTCTATGGCCAGAGCCTGACAGTACCCCGGCAAGGCGCGGACTCCCAGACACCAACAACAAAACGCAACTACACGGGGGGGGTCAGGGAGGGAAGATTAGCTCGCCGGTGGCGGTTCTGGCTCCGGCGACTTTGAGAGTTTCCTCCCATGCCCCTTACTTATGCCCGGCCATGGAGCTGGGCAATTTACCGGGCCCGGACTGGGCACCGGTGGGGCCAACGGCTCCGGCCGTGGAGCGGGATCATTGACCGGGCCCGGACTGGGCCCCGGTGGGGTAGACGACTCCGGCCATGGATAGGGGAAGACAACCGGGCCCGGACTGGGCACCAGTGGAGCAAACGGCTCCGGCCATGGAGCTGGGCAATCCACCGGACCCGGACTGGGCACCGGCGGAGCAAACGGCCCCGGCCCTGGAGCGGGGCAAGGAACCGTGCCCGGACTGGGCACCGGTGGGGTAAACTGCTCCGGCCATGGAGCTGGGCAAGGAACCGGACCCGGACTTGGTCCCGGTGGGGTAAACGGCTCCGGCCATGGAGCGGGGAAAACAACCGGGCCCGGACTGGGCACCGGTGGGGTAAATGACTCCGGCCATGGAGCGGGGAAAACAACCGGGCCTGGACTGGGCACCGGTGGGGCAAACGGCTACGGCCATGGAGCGGGGAAAACAACCGGGCCTGGACTGGGCACCGGTGGGGCGGACTGCTCTGGCACTGGAGCGGAGCAGACGGCTGGACCCGGATTGGGCACCGGTAGGGCGGACTGCTCTGGCACTGGAGCGGAGCAGACGGCTGGACCCGGATTGGGCACCGGTAGGGCGGACTGCTCTGGCACTGGAGCGGAGCAGACGGCTGGACCCGGAATTGGCACCGGTGGAGCGGACTGCTCTGGCACTGGAGCGGAGCAGACAGCTGGACCCGGATTGGGTACCGGTGGAGTGGACTGCTCTGGCACTGGAGCGGAGCAGACGGCCGGACCCGGATTGGGTACCGGTGGAGCGGACTGCTCTGGTACTGGAGCGGAGCAGACGGCTGGACCCGGATTGGGCACCGGTAAGGCAGACTGCTCTTGCACTGGAGCGAAGCAGACGGCTGGACCCGGAATAGGCACCGGTGGAGCGGACTGCTCTGACTCTGGAGCGGAGCAGACGGCTGGACCCGGATTGGGCACCGGTGGAGCGGACTGCTCAGGCTCTGGAGCGGAGCAGACGGCTGAACCCGGAATTGGTACCGGTGGAGCGGACTGCTCAGGCTCTGGAGCGGAGCAGACGGCTGAACCCGGAATGGGTACCGGTGGAGCGGACTGCTCTGGCACTGGGGCGGAGCAGACGGCTGGACCCGGATTGAGTACCGGTGGAGCGGACTGCTCAGGCTCTGGAGCGGAGCAGACGGCTGAACCCGGAATGGGTACCGGTGGAGCGGACTGCTCAGGCTCTGGAGCGGAGCAGACGGCTGAACCCGGAATGGGTACCGGTGGAGCGGACTGCTCTGGCTCTGGGGCGGAGCAGACGGTTGGACTACGGGGGCCCTGCTCCACTGGAGGGGTTGGTTCCAGCCACAGCGCTGTACTGACCTCTGGAGCCTCCGGGCTGCGGACCTTCGCTGGAGGTTCCGGGCTGTGGACCGTAGCTGGAGGTTCCAGGCATTGGGCCGTGGATGAAGGCTCAGGGCTGCGGACCTTCGCTGGTGGTTCCGGGCTACGGACCTTCGCTGGCAGTTACGGGCTGCGGACCTTCGCTGGAGGTTCCGGGCTGCGGACCTTCGCTAGAGGTTCCGGGTTGCTGATCTTCATAGGAGGCTCAGGGTTGCGGACCTTCGCTGGAGGTTCCGGGTTGCTGACCTTCGTAGGAGGCTCAGGGTTGTGGACCTTCGCTGGAGGCTCAGGGTTGCTGACATTCGCTGGAGGCTCAGGGTTGCTGACATTCGCTGGAGGTTCCGGGCTGCGGACCTTTGCTGGAGGTTCAGGGCTGCGGACCTTTGCTGGAGGTTCAGGGTTGCGGACCTTCGCTGGAGGTTCCGGGCTGCGGACCTTCGCTGGAGGTTTCGGGCTGCTGACCTTCGCTGGAGGCTCAGGGTTGTTGACCTTTGCTGGAGGTGCCAGTCTGTCCCATAGCCTCAGCACTAGTGCCCGTCGGCGCTCAAAGTCCTTCTCCTCCTCTATCTCCCGTAGGAATGGGTCCTCCTGCGCCTCCAGCGGAATCACAACCCAGGCTCTCCACCACCTCGTCTGCTCCTCCTCCGGGTATTTATGAAACCCCTCGGGCTTCTCCCGATCATGAATCGTGGGCAGACGAAGTGGTGTGCGATCCCCCTCCCTCAGCCTCTCCGGGCTCTGGCTGCGCACCGATGGTGTGGTGCTCGAAGCCACGACGGACCTTAGTTGGCTCCGGGCCGGCGCTGGACGTACCGGACTGAGGAGGCGCACCGGTGGAGTAGAGTAGACGGCCGGACCCGGACTGGGGATACTCACCATAGGTCCCTTCAACGCCAGCTCCGTCCTTTCCTTCTCCATTCTCCTCCATTGCTCCATAAACCTCCCACGGTCCTCTGGCTTCAACCTAGGCCACGTGGGAAATGGTTCTGGCGCTACCTCCTCCTCCTCCTCTGAGTCCGTCTCGAACCCCCCGAGGAGTTCCGTGTCCGTATACCGACACGGGGCAATCGCTCTCTCCGTCTCTCGCCAGTTGCGCTGCTTGGTCTCAAGGAGGTGGGTCGTTCTGTCACATTCTTGGGTATGGAGAGACCAAGACGCAGCGCAGGGATAGTAGTTCGACATTTTTCTTTATTTATACTATGTATAATTGAACTCAAATGACGAACTAATTCACCAAACAAAAACACGATGTACAAATGTCTCGTTTAACAAAAAACAAACACGAATGAATAAACGTAAATATTGAAACACACTACTTTACCTGTGACTGGAGGAATAACGACCCACACAAAAGTGAAGGACATACAAACATATATAGGATCCCTAATTAGAGACAATGCGGTGCAGCTGCCTCTAATTAGGGATCCAACCCAAAACCCACACAGAAACAGAAAGAATAGAGACTGTCAGACTCTGACCATAGCTACATAGAGAAGCAAATAGGCTTCTCTATGGCCAGAGCCTGACACATTACTTTTTGACATTACATTTGACATCACATTACTTACTTTTGATATGATTCTCTCTTTTGTTAAAATAGATTTTACTATTACTTAATCTGACTGCTTTTAGTTGATGATCACTTAAACATTTGGTAAACCTATAGATTTGACATGTAAACTGGTTTTTCTGCTACAGATTTTGAGAACTACATAATGAACATGTACAGCGGGTGAAATAAGTATTGAACACGTCACCATTTTTCTCAGTAAATATATTTCCAAAGGTGCTATTGACATGACATGATGTTTCACCAGATGTTGGTAACAACCCAAGTAATCCATACATACAAAGAAACCAAAACAAATAAGTTCCGAAATTAAGTTATGTGTAATAATGTGAAATGACACAGGGAAAAAGTATTGAACACACTTACTGATATTTATTTAATACTTTGTACAAAAGCCTTTGTTGGTAATGACAGCTTCAAGACGCCTCCTGTATGGAGAAACTAGTCGCATGCATTGCTCTGGTGTGATTTTGGCCCATTCTTCCACACAAACAGTCTTCAAATATTGAAGGTTCCGTGGGCCTCTTCTATGAATCTTGATCTTCAGTTCTTTCCATAGATTTTCAATGGGATTTAAGTCAGGTGATTGGCTGGGCCATTCTAGCAGCTTTATTTTCTTTCTTTGAAACCAATTGAGAGTTTCCTTGGCTGTGTGTTTGGGATCATTGTCTTGCTGAAATGTCCACCCTCGTTTCATCTTCATCATCCTGGTAGATGGCAGCAGATTTTTGTCAAGAATGTCTCTGTAAATTTGCCCATTCATTCAAGTTTGCCAGTACCATTTGCTGAAAAGCAGCCCCACACCATGATGTTCCCACCTCCAAACTTCACTGTTGGTATGGTGTTTTTAGGGTGATGTGCAGTGCCATTTCTCCTCCAAACATGGTGTGTATTATGACATCCAAACAGTTCAATTTTGCTCTCATCTGACCACACTATATTCTCCCAGTATTTCATTGGCTTTTCCAAATGTTGTGCAGCAAACTTTAAACGAGCTTCAACATGCTTTTTTTTCAGCAATGTAGTCTTGCGTGGTGAGCGTGCATACAGGCCATGGCGGTGGAGTGTTACTGTTTTCTTTGAGACAACAGTACCTGCTAATTGCAGGTCTTTTTGAATCTCTCCACAAGTGGTCCTTGGCTCTCTCTTCTGATTATTCTTTTCACTCCTCTGTCAGAAATCTTGCGAGGAGCACCTGGTCGAGGCACATTTATGGTGAAATGATTGTCTTTCCACTTCCGTATTATGGCCCAAACAGTGCTCACTGGAACATTCAGAACCTTAGAAATGCGCCTATAACCAATGCCATCATTATGTTTTGCAACAATTAGGTTGCGAATGTCTTGAGACAGGTCTTTGCTTTTACCCATCATGAGATGTGTCTTGTGTGACACCTTGGTAATGAGACCTTTTTGTAGGCCATCAGTTGGGACTGAACCAGCTGATATTAATTTGCACTGACAGAGGGCTGGATTGCTTTTTAATTACTGATAGTTTTCAGCTGTTGTCTTGGCTTTCCATGCCTTTTTGCACCTCCTTTTCTTCATGTGTTCAATACTTTTTCCCTGTGTCATTTCACATTATTACACATAACTTAATTTCTGAACTTCTTTGTTTTGGTTTCTTTGTATGTATGGATTACTTGGGTTGTTACCAACATCTGGTGAAAATTTCAATAGCACCTTTGGAAATATATTTACTGAGAAGAATAGTGACGTGTTCAATACTTATTTCACCCGCTGTATGTCTGTAGAAACATAAAAAATATGATATATACTTGAATGTACTACTATGATGATGACCATTATGATTTTACTTAACATAAGTTTCAAGTAAATCTGATATTGACAAGATCAGAGATGTATTGTATGTTCCAAATCAAATCAAAGTGTATTGGTCAAATACACAGATTAGCAGATGTTACAGTGGGGGGGTGGGGGGTACTGTGATACCGTAATATATGCTATTTACGTAACAGACACTGTTATCCAGTGACAACAGGGCACACATTTTTCTATGTGACCCCATTGGGAATCAAACCCACAACTCTGGTGTTGCTAGTGCCATGCTCTTATGAATTGAGCCATGTACAGGACCATTACAATACATAAGTACAATACAATACTGTAACATACAATACAATTACTATACAGGTTAAAGATGCATGATTGCCAGCCCCTTGAGCGTACTGCTCTCCTTCAGGTAAATGGATGAGACATGCAATGATTTCAATCCAGACCTATGTCAGGCTTGTATTTCCTATGCCAAAAGGTTTTCCCCCAGGTGCATGAACATTGAGGATATTTACTGCTATTTTGATGAGAACCTATGGCGATATGCTCAAAACAGTCTTGATGCAAACTAGTGCCTGCTAAACATTATGTTTCTTTAATTTCTTTCATTTGATTACATCAATGATCACACCTTTGATCTCACATGCGATAGAAATTATGGAAATTTGATAGTGCAAGTGTAATGCCTAATGTGAAAACAATGTAATGTACTGTCATTTACAGTACTGTAGAATACATGATCTTACATGTTTTGCTATTGGATTAACTGGATGTTAAAATAACTAAATTGAGAAGATAACTACTATGTTGTGTTTTGCTTATTAAATCAATGTACTCAGTAGCGGTGTCAGTGATAGGGTGGTTTACTGCACCAGGACAATCCACAGTTGAGCTCAGCTCAACACTGATTGGCTAATTATTTCATAATTGATTATTTTGCTTTCAAAACAGCCTCAATTCATCGTGGCATGGACTCTACAAGGCATCGAAAGCGTTCCACAGGGATGCTGGCCCATGTTGACTCCAATGCTTCCCACAGTTGTGTCAAGTTGGCTGGATATCCTTTGGGTGGTGGACCATTCTTGATACACAAAGGAAACTGTTGAGCGTGAAAAACCCTGGCACCTACTACCATACCTCGTTCAAAGACACTTCAGTCTTTTGTCTTGTCCGTTCACCCTCTGAATAGCACACATACACAATCCATGTCTCAATTGTCTCAAGGCTTAAAAATCCTTCTTCAACCCGTCTCATCCCCTTCATCTACACTGATTTAAGTTGATTTAACAAGTAACATTGATAAGGGATCATAGCTTTCACCTGGATTCATCTGGTCAGTCTGTCATGGAAAGAGCAGGTGTTAATTATGTTTTATACAGTCAGTGTATATTTTGGATCAATGGTTGTGTGGTGAAAGATGTCTACAAACAAAATGAATGCAAAATGAAAGGTTTTGACATGTAGGTATTACAGACTCCCTGTCCGAGTCTGTAATACCTACATGTTTCAAGCAGACCACCATAGTCCCTGTGCCCAAGAAAGTGAAGGTAACCTGTGCTTTGAAAGGCTGGTCATGACTCACATCAACACCATCATCCCGGAAACCATAGACCCTCTCCAATTTCATTAGTAACTGTTGGCGCCGCCCTGTGTGGTCGCCTGTTATGCAGCTCCCATTGTTTGTGCATTTTAATTGTTGTTTTAGTATGTTAGTATGTTTTTCGTGAGTTTTTTTGCAACAGTTAACACTATAATAGTTGAGGATTATGGAGTGCTACTGTTTTACAAAGGTTTTAGCGGTCCTTTTTATAACTGAGAAACCTTTTCTTATCATACGCGCATTTAGCTATTTAAGTATCTTTCTCTGCCATCGACCTGTATAGTATAGTTAACCATGCAAATAGTTTTTATTTATTTATATCAACTTGCAATATTTGTATAATTTTTTCAACTACACTCTGAAACAATGTATAGGGTACATATTCAGCCATTCACTCATACTATGCAGTGCCTTTGTATAGCTTTTTGCACTCCAGACTTCTTGTATTTTTATACTTTTTCATAGTGCCGCACACCTCCCCCTGCAACTGGATTCTTGACATCCTGACGGCCACCCCCAGGTGGTAAGGGTAGGCAACAACACATCTGCCAAGCTGATCCTCAACACTGGGGCCCCTCAGGGGTGCGTGCTTAGTCACCTCCTGTACTCCCTGTTCACCCACGACTGCGTGGTCAAGCATGGCTTCAACACCATAATTAAGTTTGCTGACGACACAACAGTGGTAGGCCTGATCACTGACAACGATGAGACTGTAGGGAGGAGGTCAGAGACCTGGCAGTGTGGTGCCAGGACAACAACCTCTCCCTCAATATGAGCAAGACAAAGGAGCTGATCGTGGACTTCAGGAAAAAGAGTGACAAACAGCCCCATTAACATCGACGGGGCTGTAGACGGGGCTGTAGTGGAGAGGGTTGAGAGTTTCAAGTTCCTTGGTGTCCACATCACCAACAAACTATCATTCACCAAGACAGTCGTGAAGAGGGCACGACAACACCTTGTCCCTCTCAGGAGACTGAAAAGATTTGACATGGGTCCCCAGATCCTCTAAAAGCTCTACAGCTGCACCATCGAGAGCATCCTGACCAGTTGCATCACCACCTGGTATGTCAAGTGCTCGGCATCCAACCATAAGGTGCTACCGAGGGTAGTGCGTAAAGCCCAGTACATCCTTGGGGCCAAGCCTCCTGCCATCCAGGACCTATATACTAGGCGGTGTCAGAGGAAGGCCCAAAAAATGGTCAAAGACTCCAGTCACCCAAGTCATAGACTGTTCTCTCTGCTACTGCACGGCAAGCGGTACCGGAGCACCAAGTCTAGGTCCAAAAGGCTCCTTAACAGCTTCTACCCCCAAGCCAGAAGGCTCCTGAACAATTAATCAAATGCCCACCCGGACTATCTACATTGACACCCCCCCCCGGTGCTACTCGCTGTTTATTATCTATGTCACTTTACCCCTACCTACATGTACAAATTACCTCGACTAACCTGTACCCCCGCACATTGACTCAATATCAGTACCCCCTGTATATAGCCTTGTTATTGTTATTTTATTGTGTTAATTATTATATATTTTTTTACTTTAGTTTATTTAGTAAATATTTTCTTAACTCTATTTCTTTAATTGCATTGTTGGTTAAGGGCTTGTAAGTAAGCATTTCACGGTAAGGTCAATACCTGTTGTATTTGGCGCATGTGACAAATACATTCAAATCGAATCAAATCAAATTGTAAGACTGGCTGCTTTACAACTGTTACCAGTTTGGAGTTTAAAATTCACCACATACTTGTGGAAATAGTACCAAAGCGATAAAAATAACAGTAGTAATATTGATTAAATAAGTTTATGTAGATCTGAAAGACACATTAATTTTCACTATTTTTGGCCACTCCATGGAAGGAGTAGGATTGAGACAAGAGGGGTAGGAAACCAGAGAGAAGAGGGGGATGAAAACATGGGAAACAATAACATGAGGAGAAAAATAGAGGGGCAACAGATAAAGCTGATGAAAGAGGGGAGGGTGAGACTCCCCTCTTTTAAAAGGGAGGAATAGAAGGACAAAGGCTAAGGCTGATGAGAGAGTTGGGGTTGGTGGAGGAGAGTCACCCCTGTTTAATGACCCAGGCAGCCCAGCTCTGTGGATAATGACAGGGATTAGGATCTGGAGACTGCTGGGATCCACTGGCCCTGGTAGACACTAGAGGGGTTCAACTGCCCCTGTCCTGCCTACCCATCCCAGGAGATCTATAGGAATCTGACTCCATTTGGCACAAAATCTCTTGACAAAACAAAACCCCTTTTACTCAGTTAGGTGGAAATAAGCTACTGTGAGGCTATTCGGTCTCTGTTTAGCATTACGGTTGCCGTTCTAAACCGTTAGCCAACCTCGGACATATGGTGTGAGGTGGCTTGGATATGTTTAAGGATTCCATAATTGACATTTACCCTTTTATACATGAGAGTATCACATTCTGTTATTTCATCTTCCCCCAGATTCAAAAACACTCAAAGGTTATCCCTATCATGCAGAGGCATAGTGAAAACCCAAACAGTGGACATGCGAAAACCAGGTGCTCAGACTTTCCACACACAACCAATGTCCATCCGGAACCTCTGGCTGTCATATGATACCTTGCATCAGGATGGGAATGAAAGCCCAGTCTCAGGCCTCACTGGCACTGACAAAAAACAGGAGGGAACGTATCATGATCAGACGCCACTAGGCTTTCGACTCCCACAAATACATCTCAAATCTTAGATTTACTTATTTTTCAATCACATTTTTAGTATCAAGGCAATAATTTACCATATATTGTAAGAGTGATTTGTAGATTGAACTTTTTGTTATTTCTGTATATGGATCAGGCCTGAGAAAGCAACATTAAAGTCTACTTTCATTGCAGTATATTTAAGCATTTTGCTCTAACCCTAAACTGGAGCCTTGCCAGTCAAAACCTCAGAGACTTTTATAAAAATCTAATAACATTTATAAAACGTCTAAACTGAGCAGTGTGTTGTGGCCATTACTGTTAGCATGCCAGGAATAAGCCAACATATTTATACAGTATTTCTATCCCAAGTGCCTATCTGAACGACCATGCCTGTATTGCTGGGGCCAAGGGGTGTGTAACTTTCTCACTCTTATTTTAGAGCAGCGAATAACAATGTTTTTATAAGGGTTAAAAAAGTATTACCCATGTTTATTCACCATATGTGTAAAGTACATATGTAAAGTCAAATGCCACTGAATCTACTATAACAGAGGCAGGTATTTATGCTCTCTCCATCCCCTGCAGTGGCCTCCAACTGTGAGATGGTGTTCTAGCTGTTTGAATGACAGGTGGATCCATGGACAAATCTGGTACAAAACAGAATTGTTGACATTCTACAATAAGAAGTTTATGGTACCTGTTAAAACCTCCCACCAAACTTCACCTCAGCATTCCGGACGGAAATGGGGGGAGCTTGGACAGTGATGTGTGTCTGCTGTGCTGCTGAAGGGGCAGTGCAGCGCTGGGTCCTTCTGTCAGCTGCTTGATAGACAGCACCAAACTATAAATCAGGGAGTGTTGAAACCAGCCTGGCCCACTTCCCCAAGCTAGGAGCAAACAAACCGTAGGGAGTGTGTGTATTCCCCATGACAGTGCCTCTCTCACTTTCTTAACCCATGTCAGCTGTTCTAAATGTTCAACTCTTTTACCAGGTACCATTAAAACCTTCAACCTAACCCACTATCAAGCATCATCTCCTATTGGGTTAAATGACAATGGCCAGTGGCTGAGCAAAAAGCTGCCTATGGTACACAAATAACACTTCTAGTCATGGTTGTTCTGGGGCTGTCTGTGATCTCACCTCTGTTTATGCTCCTTCATAAACAGACTACTGCTCCAAGAAGCTAAACAATCAAATCAATCACAGGCACTTTAGCACTTACTCTGCAACTTTGATGTGAAATCACAAGGCGAGGAGGAGAGAGTAAGTGAATACATACCCTGCTCTAATTGTTTCTACATCTTTTTTGACATTGCTATTGTCTTGGCGTCTTAAAACAAAACTCAAGCAAAGTGCTCATGTACACACACTGTGAATTTGCTGGGGACATATATATAGATCACTTGCACACATGCACGCACGCACACAGACACACACACACACACACACACACACACACACACACACACACACACACACACACACACACACACACACACACACATACACACACACACACACACACACACACACACACACACACACACACGTTTCTTCTTAATCACACTTCTCCTCTTCCCCTCAACAGGCAGCTGATTATGACATTAGCCTCATTACCACTTATGATTATTATCATAGAGCCTGACTGAACCCTTTTACCAGACACTCATGTGACTAGAGGATGTAGGAAAGGAAAAGGAAAACACATGCCAACAGGGCTGGGTCTGTGTGGCGGGGTCTTGTTGAATAGGAGTCCCTGATCAGCGCCTGACAGTGGAATGGGACCAACAGGTTGTGGACGTGGACTTTGCATTAGACATGTATGGTTCAGGGATTCTAAAAGAGGAAGCGGGACGCTATTAAAACACAAAAGGCCCAGACGAGGGGCCCCTTAAAACACATCGCTCTGTCCGCCTTGTGTTGAACACTGGCAAATGTACTTTTAATGACGCCAAAACAGGCCCAAAGTCAATGTCAAAGCCATGTGTCACTCACCAAAGCCTGGTGGGGAAAAGTTTACTACCCTCTAATATGGGGCAGCAACACTGAGAAAATATTTGGACAAAGCCCTTGACTTTTTCATCTTTCCAAAAGTGCTCCTTTGGAAGCATGAACATAGTCTGCACATGTTCAAGCTTCCAAATGTACGGAAAGGAGGTAAGGATGTTGTGAAATACAGCAGGGCAAGTCAATCAAAGTTCAAAAAAAGTTTTAGTAGAGTGAAGAAGATGGCTGCATTGTGGAAGAAACCATTAGTGGAAGAACAGGCCATGTTATTACACAGAGAGAGTTACAGTTGTGAGGGCTGCATGGGGCCCAGATTTTCAGGGTGTCCATGGGACTGGCATATGCAGGCTGGTGGTGGCACAGAGGAATAGGGGTCCCCTATGAGCCCTCTGCCTCCACCACCACACCCCACCCAGCTGACTCTTATCCAGTTGATTCAGACAGCTGCAACATTCCCCCTCACTCTTCTAAAGGAACAATTACCATCATTTGGCAGGATGAGAAAAAAACATAATGCAAAGCAATAATAACAGTGTTTTCCATTCAACTCAGGGGTAAATCTGTGTGGATTCAGCTAGCGGCTAGGTGTACAGATTTGTAACGTTTGATACATTTTTCATAAGGAAAAATCAAGTCTGAAATTTCTAAGTGGAAATTACAAACTTCAGAAGCCTTTTTAAACCTCAAATACACTACAAGTTTTACATTTCCTGCATTGCAGGAAAGTTCTCCTGCAACAGAGTGATCAAATTAAGATCCTACATCTGTGTAGTACATGAAAAGAGATGGTCTGAAACAAATTCTTGGCATTTAGCTGGCTTTGCATGTCGTGCATTGTTTCCACATGACTAATGCTGTTGAACAATCTGGAAGAACAATCTAGAAACTGGATCTTGTTACGATTGAAGCTTGCGCACCACCTCCTCCGCACCACCAGAGGGAGATATCACCCGAATACTAACTGCCTATCATTTGGACTTCATCTCCCATAGTCCCTCATTCATGGGACTGATTACACACACCTGCAGTTCATTAAGCACACCATTTACACAGTATCAGTGCGAAGTCTTGTTTTGCCCCAGTGAACATTTCTGAGCGTTTATTCCTGATTATAGTATTTTCCCGTATTTGACTTGGACTGTTTCTCTTACTTTGATTCGCTGCTGCAGGCCTGAGCTTTGCCTGCCTTTTGGACTCTGTTTGTTTGCTGCAGGCCTGATCTTTGCCTGTGTTTTGGACTCTGTTTGTTTGCTGCAGGCCTGATCTTTGCCTGCCTTTTGGACTCTGTTAGTTTGCTACCTTCCCAGAACGCTGCCTGTCTTTGGAACCTGCATGTTTTGCTGCCTACCCTGACCTCGGCCAGTTCCCGGTTATGCTGTCACTATTGTATCTTTTACTGCTTGTGAGTCTGACTTTAAATAAACTGCAGATGGATCCTCACTCCGCTGACGCTTCATTACAGATCTCATGTGTCCAAGAGTGACAATGAGAACCTTTAACATAAAATCATCAGAATAGTTAAGTGATGACAATCGGCCACTGAGCCGGTCTAGACTTTCAGGTGGGTCTAAAGTAAAACTATTACCATGTCTAGCCTGTTCTTAAACTATATTATTTCAAAGCAGGTTATTCAATTAATCTAAATTTGTTAAAATGTTTATTTAAGAAATACATGTCAGACCAAGGGTTCAATTAATATCACAGGATCAACCTGCTGTTCAAATTATTATTATAAACTGGGTGGTTTGAGCCCTGAATGCTGATTGGCTGACATGTTCTCTCATACTCGTATACCACGGGTATGAGAGAACATTTATTTTACTGCTCTAATTACATTGGTAACCAGTTTATGATAGCAATAAGGCACATCGGGGGTTTGTGGTATATGGCCAATATACCATGGCTAAGGGCTGTGTCCAGGCACGCCGCAATGCGTCCTGCCTAAGAATAGCCCTTAGCCATGGTATATTGGCCATATGCCACAACCCGTCGTGCATTATTGCTTAATTAGTAGTAGTAGTAGTAGTAGTTTATTTCATTTGACATGTAGGCCATACTTGGCAGCTGAAAGCTGAATTGCAGTACAGAACACATACAAGTAAACAAAAATTAATCTTAAATCGCTTGAAAAGTAAAACAAACAAGCATTACGTTTCTACACTCTTAGAAAAAAGGGTTCATTCAACAAGAGACGACTCGTCCTCGTGCACCTTTTTTCACTTGAGAAATACGGCACCAAACATCGTAGTCAGATGCAAAATTGCGCGACTAAGATGTCTTCTGCAAAAACATCTAAAAAAAAAACAATTAATGAAAGCTTTTTAGAGTTATATTGACTTTTGAGGAACTGTATACTGGCTACGGCATGGCTACGGCGTCTCAAAATGGACAAATAATACTATTGCCACTTTTTTCAAATTTTTAGAGCGAAGGTATGTGTATGTGAGCACTCTCTTTCGGTTCGAACTGAAGCATGCTGACGCCTTTAGGCTATAACTAGGCCAAGGTTGAAGAATCTCAAACTTGGTCTTCGGGTGCGAAGGCGTGAATATATAATAGAGAGCCAGGCGCAGGAGATAGCGTGGAATAAAGGTATAAGTTTAATACCAAGCAAGTATTACAAATCTGAACAGAAATGGTACAACTGTTCCAGAAATTACGAATGGTGTAACTATAACTAGGCACCGCCTAGGAAACAAAACCACGTGTGAATAAAATGTCTACTCGGAAATATAGCACACCGTAACATACACAGTCACAACAAACAATAACCGACAAGGACATGAGGGAACAGAGGGAACATGTATACATGAAGTAATTGGGGGGAAATGAGAACCAGGTGTGCGTAATGACAAGACAAGACAAATGGATAATGAAGGAGGGAGCGGCAGTGGCTAGAAAGCCGGTGACGACGATCGCCGAAGCATGCCCAAACAAGGGGGTGAGGCAACTTCGGAAGGAGTCGTGACATCAGGATCCCAAAGGGTGCATGTTTTTTTCCCCCCCCTAGCACTACACAGCTGATTCAAATAATCAACTTACCATCAAGCTTTGATCATTTGAATCAGTGTTAGGGCAAAAAACAAAACGTTCACCACTCGGACCGAGTTTGGGAAACGCTGAACTAGGCCTTCAAAGAAAGGCCTTATGATATATGTAATGTATTGTCATAAAGAGTTACATTTTAAATGCTAATAAGGCTGGTGGAACCATTCATAGAGGGTTCTAGGAAGAACCTTTACAAGATAAAAGGGTTGATGGTAGAACCCTTCATAGAGGGTTCTAGGCAAAACTCTTCATAGAGAGTTCTAGGTAGAACCAGTTACAGGCGTTTTTATGAAGAACCATACATAGAGGGTTCTATGTAGAACCCACTGCAAAGGGTTCCCCTATTTTTTTATACCTTTATTTAACTAGGCAAGTCATTTAAGAACAAATTGTTATTTACAATGACGGCCTACACCAGCCAAACTCAGACGACGCTAGGCCAATTGTACGCCGCCCTATGGGACTCCCAATCACGGGAGTATCACAACCTGTGATACAGCCTGGATTCGAAACAGGGTTCTGTAGTGACGCCTCTAGCACTGAGATGCAGTGCCTTAGACCACTGCACCACTTGGGAGCCCCCGAAGAACCCTACATGGTTCTACTTAGCACCTTTTTTTCTGAGTGTAGCTTCAGAGGCTGCCTACCAGTATTCTGCTGGCAGCCGAGTTGGATAGTAGCTGACTAGGATGGTAACCTCTAATACAATGGTTAAACAAGTTAACATCCATCCATTATCCACACAAGTGAAATCAGCATATTGTTTATGTTTTCCACTCCGGGGGAAAACCCATGGGATATGTCATGTCTGTGGTTTGGAAAGAGTCTATGTGTGTATTTACATTCCTCTGCGGACCGCTGGTGAGCCTTCCTGTGTTTCAGGGGAGGGATCCTCTCCTCACATGTGAGTGCTTCAACAGGAAAAAACAGCCTGTATTGCCCATCGCTGTGCTCCTCCCTGTGTCCTCAAAGTCAATGCCCTGTACACAGGGCTGAGTGGACAGGAATCCTTTCTAGGGTGTAGGGTTCAATGCCCCTGCCCTTCCTGCCTTTGTGGGACTTTGTTTAGGGCGGTATCATTTCATCAATGAGGGTTGCCCTGGTGCATGGCCCTTGCCTTACAGGTTTGTCCAGTGAGGTCTAACCATACGTCATATGGGAGAGTGGGACATTTGCAGGAATTTCTGTTTGCAAGGCCTTAACAACTTGATGGATGTTTCTAATAATATTGGTGGGTGTTATGATGAAGAAGCTTCCCTGGAGGAAGAGGTGGATTCCTCCTGCCTGGGGACAAAGGATTAGGACTGAGAAGGAGGACAAGCTCTCTCTCGCTCTCTGAGCTTGCTCTAACAAGGCACTAAAGCCCATTATCTCTGCCTCAGATGAGAGAAATGTAAGACTCCTTGAGAGCAACTAGTTGAGGGATCAAATACAAAACAATTCTCCAAAATTATAGTACATTGCTCCACCAGGTCCTCTGATGTTGTGACAAAAAACATCTACTTCCACTATCATGGTTAACACTGCTACTCCCATTATACAAAGACAGGATGCTCCCCCACACACCTGTGTCACAAAGAGCTCATGGATCAGTGCAGAGGCAGGGAGATGGGTGAGCGTTAGCCCAAGGTCAGAGGATTTGAGAAGAAGAGAGAGACATGTAGACACCTAAGCCTTACTCTGGGATCGTCTTTGTTAGCGGGGTACTGAGGGGCAGGCTTTTACCAGCCCAAAGTCAAACAGTCCTCAGCATTCCAAAATAACAGGTTGGTGTGTCAGACACATGGTTCTATTCATAGGCAGAGTGAATTACGACTCATCACCTCTCTCTTCCTAACACACTGGTGAGATTCAGGAGGATTTGACTCTCAGGAGAGACAGCTCAACAGGCTGTCAGTAGTGTCAAAGCCCTGGGGCCAGAATACAAAGCACACAGCAAAATATGATGAGAAAGATGGGTTCTCGCAGCACCTCCTTTGCTAAACACCCTAAAGCATCTGACATTTTGTCACGTTCGGGTGTGTAGAGAGACCAAGGCGCACTAAACTACACTGGACATCGACTATACAAAATAACAAATATGCAATTCAATACGAAACGCACGAACACGGGACAACATACAACAATGAACCACGCCAAGGGAGTGGAACACAGACATATAAGTAGGATCCCTAATTAGAGGTAATGCATAGCAGCTGCCTCTAATTAGGGATCCCACACACAACACCACACAGAAGTAGAAATAATAGATCTGCCAGACTCTGACCATAGAAATATAGAGAAGCAAAGCTTCTCTATGGCCAGAGCCTGACACATTTTCTATCTTATCTTTATTCCGACAATATTCCCTACACAAGTTACCAACAGGGCTGCTAAGAGTTCTGTTCCCAATGATAATAAAAAACAGCCAATTTTGGGGATAGTTTCACTACATATACAATTTCAATTGAATCCCTGGCTTATTGTTCTAAAAAGGTAATCTGGCAAAAATTTGTATTTCTTGTTTAGTTTGTAAACTATAAGCCTTTTTTGTTTGAATCTTGGAGAATCCAATTGTTTTGACCTCCACACCCCCTCTGTCCCTCTCCCCCCTGTGTCTGTCTGTGGGTCTCTGGAGAAGTGCTGGTTTCCGTAGACGTGATGGGGAGATGTTTCCTGTGGCAGGTCTGTCTGCTGCTGATTACAGCCTATCCATCAGCCAGACCTCCTCAGAGTAGAGGGGGGAGGTGTATTGTAGATACTGTTGGTCAGAGTAAACCTGGCCTCTCCACTCAGGCCAAAGTAGCCCACCACACCACAGTGGCACTTATGAACAGGCAGGATCATCCACACAGAAAATGATTCACTGATGCAAAATTGGAGAGTAATGCAAATCCTAACAATGTGAGAAACTCAGCCAAGAACTATTCTAACCCTCATCTGACGGATCCCCATTGAGTGGTTTTGTAGCCATTATTATCTCTCTTTTTATGCATGCATAATTATGGGGACATTAAATCAAGTATTAATGTGCACGCACGCACGCTCATACACACACTATATACACCAGGTCACCCAGTGCAGGACCCAAATAGGTTCTACATTACAATAGAGGTTGACCCAGGGGTCAAACACAGTGTACTGGTGAAACCCCAGGTCCTAGGTTCCAAGGAAACAACCCAAGGTCCGAGGACAAAAACCACCCAACACCTCATCAGCTCGGCCATTTTGTGACTAATTACTCTCAATAACAGTAGGTGGATCTCTCACATAACGGTCAGTATGCCACCCCTGGGTATAAGACCCACAATGACAGGATGGCTCTGGTCGAAAGAGACCCTGGCAGCCCTCATTACTGCGTTGTGGCATTTCTCCCCACCACTTTCGTTGCATTGAACCAGGCGTGTAAACAGGAGGTTGTGAAGTATCCTCCCAGACCAGTGAGAGGAAACCACACAAGACCTGGGGACTCCACACACCAATGGTCAACTGGTCAACTGGCAGTCACACTGTAGGATGTTGAGTCTGAGAGACTGTGTTGAGGCTACTGTCTATTGTGTAGCGCCTGTGTTTGTGGATGGTGGTATAAGAGTTGTGTGACCTTGGATGTGAATGTGAGCATGCTGGGAGGGCCCCAAGAATCCCAATGGTGATAAATAACTGCAAATTGCTCTAAAACTAAGTCATGCTTGCGCTTTACAGAAAGGCCCATAAATCGTATTTCTATTCCCATTGCTCTACTTTCCTGCCCAATGGTCTCAACACGAAGCTCAATTCATTAAATTAGCAATTATCATCAGCTTTCAGTAAAGACACAGATCTTTCTAGAGCCCAGTACATCTTTCTCTGAGTCTGCAGTTACAGACCCCTAATTTTCTTCACTCTGAATGAAGGTATATCTCATTCAGTTTTAGGCTACAGCTGTAGTAGATAGCCCACAATATATCCCTTTGGCTTAATACTGTGATGAAGCTTGAAGACAATCTGTTATAAATAAAACACATTTTATAAAGGTTATGTACACGTTTTATAACTATATTCATATTGCAACAATAAAACACAACTAATTAGCAGATTAATCACAGATTAATTACTATTTTCTACATTGTAGAATAATAGTGAAGACATCAAAACTATGAAATAACACATATGGAATCATGTAGTAACTAAAAAAAGTTACTACAAATCTTATATTTAGATTTAACAAATCTAAATATATTTGCCTTGATGACAGTTTTGCACACTCTTGGCATTCTCTCAACCAGGTTCATGAGGTAGTCACCTGGAATACATTTCAATTAACATGTTAAATCAAATCAAATCTAATTTTATTGGTCACATACACGTGTTTAGCAGATGTTATTGCAGGTGTAGCAAAATGCATTTCAATTAACAGGTGTGTCTTGTTAAAAGTTAAAAGTTGTTACAAGGTAGGGGTGGTATACAGAAGATAGTCCTATTTGGTAAAAGACCAAGTCCATATTATGGCAAGAACAGCTCAAATAAGCAAAGAGAAATGCCAGTCCATCATTACTTTAAGACACGAAGTTCAGTCAATATATAAAGAAAAACCCTGGAATGGGTGGGTGTGTCCAACATTTTTACTGGTCCTGCATATATTTATACTCCGGACTCTGACATTGCTCGTCCTAATATTTCTATATTTCTTAATTCCATTCTTTTTACGTTTAGATTTGTGTGTATTGTTAAATATTACTGTACCGTTGGAGCTAGGAACACAAGCATTTGGCTA
Source organism: Thymallus thymallus (assembly GCA_023634145.1). Classification (NCBI taxonomy): domain Eukaryota; kingdom Metazoa; phylum Chordata; class Actinopteri; order Salmoniformes; family Salmonidae; genus Thymallus; species Thymallus thymallus. The sequence goes on along the minus strand of CM042402.1, from coordinate 23,287,016 downwards.
CACCCGCAATAACATCTGCTAAACATGTGTATGCGACCAATTTTATTTTTATTTAACCTTTATTTAACTAGGCAAGTCAGTTAAGAACAAATTCTTATTTACAATGACGGCCTACCTACAGGGTCAGCCCCTGGAGCCAATTAGGGTTAAGTGCCTTGCTCAAGGACACATCAACAGGTTTTTTCACATTGTCGGCTCTGGTATTCAAACCAGCGACCTTTTGGTTACAGGCCCAATGCTCTAACCACTAGCCTACCTGTCGCCCGTGATTTTATTTTATGTGAACTGAACAACTTGAAGGGAGGGTTATTTAAAAGATGTGGGGTGACAGGTGCAGAGCCGCGCATCAGAGTGTGTTTTTGCTCGTCTGGCAGAGAAAAGACAGCAGTAGGGGACGGAAGGGAGAGAGGCTCAGACAGATTTACATCACTGCTAATACTGTCAACTTTAGCGGGGGATTAGTCCATAACAATATAAGTGGGGCTGTTGTGGAGGAGCTATGCACCAAGATGCAGTACTGTTTATAGCCTGATGCTGGTGGGATTGTTTGGTAGCTAGAGCTTGGATCAGTGGTTGCCTCCTCTGTGGGTCAGATAGCAGGGTTCTAAATGGCAGGTTAGGGCTCTCTTTCCCACTGCAGCCTAGCTGCTGTCTGCCTGGCCCTCGTCATGATGGGAGCCCCTCTGAAGTCAGAGCCAGCTGCCCCTGTATACAGGAACATTCACACATGCCACTGTAGCTGCCTGCAGCACTCTACTCTGTTCTGCCACCTCTGGTCTCTGGTCTCTTGGCCCTCGTTGGGTTAAATGCGGAAGACACATTTCAGTTGAATGCACTCACTTGTATAACTGACTAGGTATCCCCCTTTCCCTTTCCCACCCCTACGGGAGGGAAGCTCCCACTCAGCCCAATCCAAGCTCTTCTCTGTCTTCTCTTCCGAAAACATCTGAAACCCTACCTCTTCAAATAGTATCTTAAATGATAAAAATAACATAAGGTGGAACAAAAACACACAATAAATCAAAATAAGAAATAAGAAGAACACGAGAAAGTAAGAAGCTTAATACAGGGTCAGTTACAATACCATAGTTACAATGTGCAGGGATACTAGATGTGCACTATGAATCTCAATAAACAGCAACGTTTACAATTGACTTAAAATAATCTTCAGCACCTTCCCCCGTTCACCATTATGCATAGTTAACTCTTCTCCTTCTTCTCCCCACACATCACTCCAGGGAAAATTGTGTAATGCCCGACATTCTGCCTGAAATCATGTCGGACCTGGAATGTCTATGGATCCGGAAAATTCCACAGCTAATGAGTCCCATACTGTGGGTCTGAAAGGGAAGGAGACATAATACTGCTTAAGAAGAAAAGCCTTATCAAAGAAATAACACCAGCAGAGAGGGTCGTTACATACAGTTGAAGTCGGAAGTTTACATACACTTAGGATGAAGTCATTAAAACTCATTTTTCAACCACTCTACAGATTTCATGTTAACAAACTATAGTTTTGTCAAGTCGGTAAGCACATCTACTTTGTGCATGACAAGTAATTGTCACGATGTGGAAACATGGGACAATATATGGAGCGTTCGTGGAGTGTCATCCTTTTTATTAGAGTGAGATGTTCTCACGAAGCACTTCAAATAACAAAGGAGAGTAAATGAATAAACTAAACACTAATACAAAACAAAAGCAAAGTGACTTACGGTCTGGCGCAACATGCAGATAGACACGAACAATGACCCACAATGTGTGGGGTTGAGCAACTTAAATGGCATCCCCAATCAGAGACAACCTCTCACAGTCTCCAATTGGGGATTCCACACAACCTGAAAAACACATAGATCTAGTGAACTAGATCTGTCAGGCTCTGACCATGGCCAAAAGGTACTCCTTATGGCCAGAGCCTGACAGTACCCCCCTCTAAGGCGCGGACTCCCAGCCGTGACAATCACAAAAAAATTACAACAAAAAAATAAAAATGACATGGGAGGTGTGAGGAGGGACAATCCATCTCGGTGGCGGCTCAGGCCCCGGCGAAGTGGATAACTTCCTCCCTGACATGAGTCCGATGACCAGTCCCGAACTGGGACCTGGCATGGCGAACGGCTCCGACCATGGACCGGTGTGACAGGTGGTTCCGGCCCTGGGCAGACGTCCGGACCCCGACTGGGCACCGGTGGAGGGGACTGCTCTGACACTGGAGTGAAGCAGACGACCGGCCCCGGACTGGGCACCGGTGGAGCGGACTGCTCTGACACTGTAGTGAAGCAGACGACCGGCCCCGGACTGGGCACCGGTGGAGCGGACTGCTCTGGCACTGGAGTGAAGCAGACGACCGGCCCCGGACTGGGCACCGGTGGAGCGGACTGCTCTGGCACTGGAGTGAAGCAGACGACCGGACCTGGATTGGGCACCGGTGGAGCAGACTGCTCTGACACTGTAGTGAAGCAGACGACCGGCCCCGGACTGCTCTGACACTGTAGTGAAGCAGGGCTGCGGACCTTCAGTATAGGCTCAGGGTTACTGACCTTCGCTGGCGGCTCCGTGCTGCGGACCTTCGCTGGAGGTTCTGGGTTGCTGACCTTCACTGGAGGCTCCGAGCTGAGTCTGAACTTTTCGTCTCCGATTCCGGGACCGGCGCTGGAGGCACCGGACTGGGAACTGGTGCTGGAGCACGACTGTTCCTGTCATCCCTTCTCCACCGCCAATCCCCATCCTGTGAGGGTTCCCCACGAGTGAGGGAACAGAAGCACATAGTCGTCGTCTTCCTCCGACTCCTCTCTGTACTCCTGCTCCCATGGCTGTAGAGGCTCCTCCTGGAACCCCCACGAGTGCAGTGGTCGGGGCTCTTCTCCTTCGATCCCCGACCACCCCCATAGCCCCCCCCCCCCCCCCCCCAATATCAGTTTGGGAGGTTTTCTGGGCTCCAGGCTGGTCCTTAGCCTTTCTGGCCCGTCGATGTTTTCCCTGACGACGGTGCCGCTGCTCCGGACCCCAGCCTTCCTCCACTGAACGATAATGGGAGTTTTCCTCCTCTGTAATTTTCTCCATACCGAGGAGGATATCTCCCAATGTCAAACCCCGCTGCGTCCCAGGGTGGTGGGTCATTCTGTCACGATGTGGAAACATGGGACGATATATGGAGCGTTCGTGGAGTGTCATCCTTTTTATTAGAGTGAGATGTTCTCACGAAGCACTTCAAATAACAAAGGAGAGTAAATGAATAAACTAAACACTAATACAAAACAAAAGCAAAGTGACTTACGGTCTGGCGCAACATGCAGATAGACACGAACAATGACCCACACTGAGCAACTTAAATGGCATCCCCAATCAGAGACAACGTCTCACAGCTGTCTCCAATTGGGGATTCCACACAACCTGAAAAACACATAGATCTAGTGAACTAGATCTGTCAGGCTCTGACCATGGCCAAAAGGTACTCCTTATGGCCAGAGCCTGACAGTAATTCTTCCAACAATTGTTTACAGACAGATTATTTCACTTATAATTCACTATATCACAATTCCAGTGTGTCAGAATTTTACATACACTAAGTTGACTGTGCCTTTAAACAGCTTGGAAAATTCCAGAAAATGATGTCGTGGCTTTAGAAGCTTCTGATAGGCTAATTTACATAATTTGAGTCAATTGGAGGTGTACCTGTGGATGTATTTCAAGGCCTACCTTCAAACTCAGTGCCTCTTTGCTCGACATCATGGGAAAATCAAAAGAAATCAGCCAAGACCTCAGAAAAAGAATTGTAGACCTCCACAAGTCTGGTTCATCCTTGGGAGCAATTTCCAAACGCCTGAATGTACAAACACGTGTTCTGTCTCCTAGAGATGAACGTACTTTGGTGCGAAAAGTGAAAATCAATCCCAGAACAACAGCAAAGGAACTTCTGAAGGTGCTGGAGGCAACAGGTACAAAAGTATCTATATCCACAGTAAAATAAGTCCTATATTGACATAACCTGAAAGGTCGCTCAAAAAGGAAGAAGCCACTGCTCCAAAACCGCCACAAAAAAGCCAGACTACAGTTTGCAACTGCACATGGGGACAAAGATCGTACTTTTTGGAGAAATGTCCTCTGGTCTGATGAAACAAAAATAGAACTGTTTGGCCATAATAACCATTGTTATGTTTAAAGGAAAAAGGGGGACGCTTGCAAGCCAAAGAACACCATCCCAATCGTGAAGCACGGGGGTGGCAGCATCATGTTGTGGGGGTGCGTTGCTGCAGGAGGGACTGGTGCACTTCACAAAATAGTTGGCATCATGAGGAAGGAATATTATGTGGATATATTGAAGCAACATCTCAAGACATCAGTCAGGAAGTTAAGCTTGCTTGCAAATGGGTCTTCCAAATGGAAAATTACCCCAAGCATACTTCCAAAGTTGTGGCAAAATGGCTTAAGGACAACAAAGTCAAGGTATTGGAGTGGCCATCACAAAGCCCTGACCTCAATCTAATAGAAAATGGATTTTGGGCAGAACAGAAAAAGCGTGTGCGATCAAGGAGGCCTACAAACCCGATTCAGTTACACCAGTTCTGTCAGGAGGAATGGGCCACAATTCACCCAACTTATTGTGGGGAGCTTGTGGAAGGCTACCCGAAACGTTTGACCAAAGTTAAACAATTTAAAGGCAATGCTACCAAATACTAATTGAGTGTATGTAAACTTCTGACTCACTGGGAATGTGATGAAAGTCAGAAAAAGCTGAAATAAATAATTCTCTCTACTATTATTCTGACATTTCACATTCTTAAAATAAAGTGGTGATCCTAACCGACCTAAGAAAGGGAATCTTTACTAGGATTAAATGTCATGAATTGTGAAAAACTGAGTTTAAATGTATTGGCCAAGATGTATATAAACTTCCGACTTCAACTGTAACTGACATGGATTATTACATTACAGAATGCTAGTTAACTCGTTCAGATACAACATGCAATATGACCTGACAGAAATGTTGCATAACTCTCTCCCTCTACAACAGTGGCGGTCAGTGCCATTTAAGATGAAGGAGGATAATTTTTTTTTCTCATGAGCATGGCCTTATTTTTCATTCACATTCCATTCACCCAGTTTAATGTAACAGCGATAGGTTTAGGCTACTACATGATGCTCAAATATTTCCTTTATACATCATGAGGTTTGCGACAACCTAGCCTATGAATGAAAGTTTACAATTTAGGTGCACACAGGTTGAGAGAAAAATTTGAGGTGACAGACAGTGACACATGGACAGACAAAAGTGACACATTCAATACCGCCTTGCACACTCTTGCCTGTCTCTAGCTGATGTAGGGTGTAATCATTAGTCCAACAGTTGCAAACAAGAGTGTAATCATTTGTCCAACAGTTGCAAACGAGAGTTTCTATTGGACAAATTCAGGTATGTTTATCCCCGTTTTGTTCCGTTTAAGAAAAGTTTTTCAACGGAATAGGCTGAAGGAATACAGCCCTGATCACGCATAAACACAGTTTACTTTCATAACAGCCACATTGTATTCCTTCTCGCATCTATGCGCTCTCCTCCTCTCACCTTTTCCCTTAGTTGCTTGTGGACTTTAATGCACAACACATCAGCTGTAAAAAAAAAAAACTTTACAAGCCAAACCATGTCATAACCGCTACACACAGCCTACATCATTGTCCCCATATTAGCTAAAGTAACCTCATAGTCAACATAGCTAATAGAACTAACATGTTAGTAAACCTGCTACAATCATGCAGTAACGTTACAGTGTAAGCAGTTCAGCTCTTACACCAGTGGCCCCTGTGGCAATAAATTAGTAAAAAGCTTACCTTGGAAGAGTTCCAGTGTTGTGTTGGATAGTCATAGCCAGCTAGCTAACATAGCATCCCTCTGTTTGAGCAGGGTGTTTGAGTAGGCTAAACTAGCTAGCTGCATTTGCTAGCTAAGTAAGTGAAACTGAAAGTGAAAAAAATGACAAAATATCTCTCTCTTGCTTCTCCTTGATTTTGGAAGAAATGTATTTGTTCAAAACTGTTTCTCTCTCTTTGAGTCAACTACTCACCACATTGTATGCACTGCAGTGATACAGTAGCGGTATCTTATTCTTTCAGTACTACATTAATTCTCTGATGCTTTAATTGGTTGGACAACATGTCAGTTCATGCTGCAAGAGCACTGATAGGTTGGAGGATGTCCTCCGGAAGTTGTCATAATTACTGTGTAAGTCTATGGAAGGGGGTGAGAACTATGAGCCTACTAGATTTTGTATTGAAGTCAATGTACCCAGAGGAGGACGGAAGCTAGCTGTCCTCCTGCTACACCATGGTGCTACCCTACAGAGTGTTGTTGAGGCTACTGTAGGCCTTCTTTGCAAAATAGTGTGTTTCAATCAGTTATTTGGTGACGTGATTACATTTAGTATAGTTTTATCTAAAAAGGATGTTTTACCATTATAACTGATATACAACTTTGAATGGTGTTTTCACTGTGCACTGCCCCACAATAACAGAGAATCATTCTGAGAATGAACTTTCAAAACATACTCAGATTAAAAAGTGAATATGATAAATGATATAAATGACTTCCAGATTCTACTGAGTAGACCTCCATTTTGAAATGGCTGGGAGATTTCCTCATTGGGGAATCGAAAGAGACTCAACCTCCCCTTCCTCTTTTGTTGCTCTAGTGTGGGTTGTCAGAGCATGTGTATGATGGCTGCTGTACATTGTGTGAGAGAATGGCGTGCCCAGCGTTCAGTGAAAGGCTGCAGGTGGTGTGACCTGACGCAGGCCCCTGACCTTTACCCAATCGGAGTGAGGTTCAGCTGCAGGGTGCCTGGGTTGACATGACAGCTCCTGCTGTGAGTTGTGGTGGGGCGCTAGGCACTAATCCCCCTCCAGCTCCAGCTCCACCAGCCTGCTGTCCACACCCCGCCCGTTACACCAGTCACATTCCTGCACATAACAGCACAGCAGCAGCCCCTGCTAGGCCACTGAAGAATGCCCGCTGAGCCCTAAGGAGGGAGAGAGTGAGATAAGGAGAGAGGGGGAGAGATGAAGAGAGGACGAGAGAGAGAGATAACTATTGTGTGGTGCAACCAACACAGTTAATAAATACTCAAGTTAACACACATTTGAATAAATTGTATTTGTATTAAATCACAATTTATCATCCGCATGAGATAAGCATGTGGAACATATGTAGAAAATAGTATATGTACATCCATCCCTGCAAACCCATTCAGACATGCGCAGGCTTGTTTAGCATAGTGTGCGTGTCAGTGTGTGGCCACAGGCGTGTGCACTTGCAAGGCTGAGGATTTTGCCTTTGGGGCACAATGCCCAAGGTACTGGCTGCAGGACCTCAAATGAGATGAAGAATAGAGGGTCAGGCACTCAGGGGCTGCCTGAAAGTAATTACTCTGGCATGCAGATAAACAGAGAAAATGCACATTTGCACGCACTCATGGAGGAGGGGTCACTGATTACTCAAGTTGCAAACTGAGAACTAATCAGGCCAATACTGTACACCATTCAGTGTGTGAGCGGCTGGACCGGCAGTGGCTGTCATCGCAACATGTGGACTCCTGGTTCCAATGACTTCCTGAGAGACCCCTGTACCTCTCCTGTGGCTTGACACCATCACCTCAGCACACAGACCCACACACACAAGATATTACTGAAAATAAATATACATTTTTCACACAATGACGACAACAAGTAAATATGTGGGGATTCATCTTAGCATAAAGGACTCTTGGGTTTCCATGAACAAAATACCAATGATTATAGAGATCAAGAGACTTCAAAGATTAGTTTCCAAATCAAGAGGGATGGAGATCATGTTTCAGCTATACTGAATATTCAAAGGAATAGTGGTGTCATGCAGTGGTCACTTATACAAGCTGACTTGTACATTCTCCTGCTCCATCTGTGCTAGGAGGGTTAAGAGAGGAGGAGTCCCTATTCCCCACACTTTAGACGCAGCGCTTAGCTAAGAAGCTGTTTCTCACAGACACAAGAAGAGGCTTGTGATAATGTATCTCTGTATCCATATCTCTTGGGCTCCAAAGTGGCGCAATGATCTATGACACTGCATCTCAGTGCTGGAGGTGTCACTACAGACACCCTGGTTTGAATCCAGACTGTATCACAACCAGAAGTGATTGGGAGTCCCATAGGGAGGCGCACAATTGGCCCAGCGTCGTCCGAGGTTGGCTGGTGTAGGCTGTCATTGTAAATAAGAATTTGTTCTTAACTGACTTGCCTAGTTAAATAAAGGATACAAATCTGTCCTCTTTCCACAGTTTCTCATTGACCTTCTGTCTCAGTCCCTTTCCTTTACTCTTTTTTTATATATATAACAGTTCAGAACAAATTCTTATTTACAAAGACGACCTAAACCGGCCAAACTCGGATGACGCTGGGCCAATTGTGCGCCGCCCTATGGGACTCCCAATCACGGCCGGTTGTGATACACTCTGTCGCTGTCTCATGCTTTTCTGCTCTCTACAGTATACGGCGAGCTCTCTGTGCAAGTCACTGGGACTATTTTATGGTTCTCCTTTGCTTGCGAAACCTTTTTCAACTCTGCTTGGAGGTGAAGCAGAGCTGCCCCTTCAGGGCAGCCATCACAGCCTCTCCCATTACATCAGAGCGATAGCAGGAGGGAGGGAAGGAGAGAGAGAGAGAGAGAGAGAGAGAGAGAGAGAGAGAGAGAGAGAGATGCCGTGGGTGGAGTCCCTGCTGGATCAGCTCCAACACACCATCTGTGTCCAGGCCTGGTCACACAGCACAAACACACGTGTGCAGCAGCCTCCCCTGGATCACCACAACGAACACTGGATTATTCATTCTTTAATAAGCTACTGTTTTTGCACGGCTCTGCTCTGGTCTTTAACTGCTGAACGGTGCAAATGCTCACTGATGAGTTTTCACCAAAATGGGTCAAAGTTCATGTTGATGCAACTAAAAGTGAGATTTATAGCCATTAAGAGATACTTTGATGCCAATTTAGTAAATCCCCTTTGAGTATCTAATAACACCACAGCTAAAAATAGTTATAAATACAGTTTCTTCCAATTAATTGAAGTCTCTGTGAGCCTTTCTCTGAGTCGGCTAAGTGGCTGAGGGAAAATAAGGGAAGGGAACTTTGCTTGGGTTATTTTTGACTGCGACTAAGCTAGGTCTGAACATTGGACGTGTTCAGGAAGAAGAACCTCTCTTGATAAAGTGTAACTTTGCTGAGCCAGCCAGGCAGCCAGTCTCCAGTTCTGGCAGGGCTCTGTACTGGCTCTGTTCACCCAGGGTGATAGGGATATAATGACCAATTGTGCCTGATGCCAAAAGACGTCAAGTCTTGGGTTTTTACAATCTCCCTCAGTAATAGCATGGTGCTCCTGGGTGGCATATTCTGACCACAGCAGATTATACTATTAACATCTGGGCTTTGGGGTAGCTGTCACCTGCCCACATAGTCAAAACTCCATGCCTTTCCTCCTGTTTCCCCTTCCTCTTCCTTTATACCCACTCAAACAGCTTTGATCAATAACACTGTGGTCACCAACAGTCAGCCAATATGTTCACCAGGCAGAGAGACTCATTGTTATCTTAATTACAGACCTTGCTCTCTCTGACTGAGCCAGTGCTTGGGTGATTTTAAATAAGAGTCGGCTGCGTAGCTGGGCTCAGCCTTTGGTCCTGGGCTCTTTCAACTGGAACCCACAGCTTGCGAACACAGCACTATTAAACAAGGCATTGTTCACTGTGTTTCTGGTCAGGGTTGTTTAAATGAGAAAAGCATTGGCCATGACGTATTCATTAGATGGAAATTTCAAAGAATGAAATGCATCCTGATTGAGAATCTACCCACTGGGCACACAATGGTTGAATTAACGTTGTTTCCACGTAATTTAAATGAAATTATGTTGAACCAGCTTGGAATAGATGTTGAAGTGACATCTGTGCCCAGTGGATAATTTGTCATAAAATTGAGTGCACCTGTGACATCTGGAGAGGCTGAAGCTGAATCCCATATGTGGCTCCATCCTCAGTGTGAGAGTAGAGGAATGCCAGCACAATGGCTGACACACACTACCTCGGCCAGGAGAACATCAGTATCTTAGTCAGCGAGGCCAGGCATTGTGTGCCAAGTCCATTGTTTCAACTGACTGAGTTGATGTATAGTGTTTATGTGTGCTTATTAAGAAGTGTAGATTTGATAGAAGTCCAGACTGCATGTCACAACTTAAACTCCCTCCCTTCCTGTGATAACCAAGGTGGTTTGATTTTCTTCTCAGTCTATAGTAAGCCAGTTTAAGATGGTGGCCGTCTCTGGGGCTATAGCCGCAGGTGCAATACGACCGTAATAATGTATGGAGGAGACAGTGTGTTCCTGAGGGAGTGCTCGCAGGAAACACCTTCTCCTTTATTATCTTTCCTGCTGTTATCGCTGGCAGCGCCGCCACTCTCCCTCCTTACTAATCTCCTTTGCCGGCGCGGCCCGCACGCCATCCCAGCACTGCTGTGCTTTCTCAGGGTCGCCCGGCCCCTCACACCCCTACCCACCCCATAGCCCAGTCTCCTCATATGACATACCCATAGAGTGCTCTATATACTGTAAACCATGCTAGAAATGGGCCATATCGGTATGAACTAAAACCACATCAGAGTTTGGGTTAAAATTATTTTTTGCTGCAATGCAGTTGTTGACACCTTTTTCATCTTAAACACACAGAAAGGACAAGTCAAATAAAACATGTTGATTGGAAGTGACAGTATGGGCTCCTTATGGCTCATTTGTCCATGATCGTGATCTGTGATTAGATAGACCTTCTCATCTGCAGTGTTCATGCAACTATTAATGGCTATGCCTAATGAGACCTGAGCCAAATCACAGCCTGCGGTTGAGCCGGATGACAGCACACCCCCAGGCAATCACAGTGATAAAGGGACCTCAATGAGATTAATACTGAATACCTGAGTAGTACACACACATATGCAGAAGTATAACCAAACCCTAACCCTAGCCTAAACTCCATCCAGATGTGTTCAGGAATGCTAGGACTTCATTGACTCCAATCAGAGTTATGTCATCATCCCCTCCTCAGGGGAAGACATTTATTCTAGATTTAAAAAATACAAATGACTGACATGCACTCACATGAATATTCTGGCTGTTATTCTTCCCAAAACATAACAGCAACAGCCGTTACACTTTTGATCTTGTGGACTATATAATTAGCATGAAACCTACTGCAATTATCTGTCAACCCTGAAAAAAAACACAAGATGATAATGCTTAACCCAGTTAACAGTGGGCATCCCACCACTGGTTTGGTATAGAGCTAAGGGATGGGGCTGGATAAATTTAACCACTCCCAAACGCATGGATACAGGTTTTAACCATGATTTAAAGCTGTACAGTGTTTGTTTACATTTACAATGTTTACAAACAAAGCAGTAAAACAAGCTTATATTTTGGTTTCTGATGGGGTACAACAGTTAAGCTCATGAGGCTTCATAAGTTATCTTATTCAAGAATCAATGGGTGTATATAATTAATTAAAAAGTAAAATAAACGGATGAAGGAACTGCTGATTGCCCTTTAAGTGTATGGTTATGTGCACCTTATCCAAAACCCAAACCATAGTAATTCAGCTATCCATCTCTGGACATGTAGTAGTGCAGTAACCTAACCACCACTAAATCCAATTGGGTGATGCTCCAGTCTGAGACAAACACCTGTCTCTGAGATTGTAATGGATGAGAATGGAAGATTGTTTCCAAAATCTATACTGTACATCTACTGTATGAAGAAATGTCCTGCAGCTGAACCCATTCAGAGAAGTCTTAGTATAACACCGCCCTTAGTAAACCAAAATCTGTGAGAGGGCATGAAAATCAAAAAACACATTCTGTAACAACATAAACCAACAATATAGAGTCCTACCCAGGCCGGTAGCTGGGCTAAAACCTAGTGGCAGTTTTCACTCAGCCGCCAGTGTTCCGTAACACTAGTGTTAACAAGTCCCTGTTCTCAGCCCTGATCCTCCTCAATCATAGTCCAGCGTGGAGACGTAAGGCCTTTGTCAATGCTACTCCAAAGACACAACAGCTCTGTACAGCTGATAGCCTCTTGGTTTACTGTAAATAACACTCAAACTAAACTCAATCTCTTTGCATGGGAAACAAACCAGCTTTCTGTTCACTCCAGTGTGCAACATTTCCCTCCACTACTGTCCTCCTGGGCTGATTTTTTTAAAGAAGGGGGCCCCATCCACACTGTTGAACATCAAAACTGCTGTTATTTTCATGGGTCCGGTTCTGCGGAGAGAGCACCCTCTAATGCTCAGGTTTCCTCTCATCTGGTCGTCATAACGGCAGGATGGCGGAGTGCTGAGACCAGAGTAGACCACGGTGGGATGGAGGTGGGGGGTGTGTATATGTGTGTGTGTGTGTGTGTGTGTGTGAGGTTGCGTGTCTGTGTGTGTGTGTGTGTGTGTGTGTATTGTACCCCTGTTCTAGTACAGGCCTCTCAGCTGTCTGATTTAAGAGAAGCCAGAGAGTACCCCGGAGACTACTGCTCTATTACTCCACATCTCCTCACCGTGTCTGCTACACTACAGCCAATCCCAGGGTCTGCTTTTCCCAGAGCCCCTAAGCCTCACATCCAGGCACCAGGCATCCAAGTTCTGACTCTCTGAACAATACCAGCAATGTGGCGTCTGTGACTGAAGATGTCAGAGAGAGAATTTGATAATGGTGCTACTAGATTACGCCAATTCAAACATGGACTCATCTCAGAGCATTATTGCAGTAGAGCTGTCAGCACAGCAGCACTATTATGTCCTGGAACAGTTGAACAGAGTCATCTGGCACCCTGTCTGAGGCATCCTACTACAGACAGCCAAGACAGGTTGCATCACACTGCTAGCAAGAGGGTTGATACTGATGCACTGCTAATGAATCATCTTAGTGATGTGTTGAAATCCCCTGAGATGCAATAATCGAAATAAAACATACTTTCACTTAAGCATAAAGCAAAAAAAAACATTTGAGGGGGGACTGGGGAAATATCTGCTGTTCAGAATCTACGGTGAAGTCTGATTCAAGGGGAGATGGATCCATCAGTCCAGTGTGGAGGAGGATGTTGATAGTTGGAGTTGTCAAAGAGGAGCTACTGGAACAGCTACCGCATCTCACACAGAGAAAACCAAACAATGGCAGGAAGTGACCTCTGATTTTCAGGAAGTGAACCAAACAACATCTTTAAGCAGGATTAATTAGCCTGGTTTTGGGGGAGGTGATTGCAATACACTTCCTGTTTTTAGCTCCTAACCATGCTCTGGACAGGACCTTGATGACACAAATTTGTTGCACCATCGAGAGCATCCTGACCAGTTGCATCAGTGCTTGGTATGGCAACTGCTCGGCATCTGACTGTAGGGCGCTACAGAGGGTAGTGCGTACAGCCCAGTACATCACTGGGGCCAAGCTTCCTGGCATCCAGGACCGATATACTACGTGGTGTCAGAGGAAAGCCCAAAAAATTGTCAAAAACTCCAGTATCGGAGCGCCAAGTCTAGGACCAAAAGGCTCCTTAACAACTTTTACCCTCAAGCCATAAGACTGCTGAACAATGAATCAAATGGCCACCTGAACTATTTACATTGACACTCCCCCACTCCATTTGTTTTTACGCTGCTGCTACCCGCTGTCTATTATCTATGCATAGTCACTTTTAATTTATGTATTTTATTTAACCTTTATTTAACTAGGCAAGTCAGTTAAGAACACATTTTTATTTACAATGACGGCCTACCCCGGGCCAAACCCGGATGACGCTGGGCCAATTGTGCGGCGTCCACTTTACCCCTACCTACATGTACAAATTACTTTGGATAACCTGTACCCCTGCACATTGACCCGGTACCGGTACCCCTTGTATATAGCCTTGTTATTGTTATTTTATTGCGTTACTTTTTATTATTTTTTACTTTAGTTTATTTGGTAAATATTTTCATAACTCTATTTCTCGAACTGCATTGTTGGTTAAGGGCTTGTAAGCATTTCACAGTAAGGTCTACACCTGTTGCATTCGGCGCATGTGACAAATTAGGTTTGATACTGTATCCTTGCTCTGTAATGGTAGTGGAATCAAGTTGAAAATATCATAATTTTTAAAATAAATGTTGGCAACAATATACTGTCTCAGATCATTAGTAGTGACTAAAATAGTGTCAGTGTGTAGCTGTGTGGTCCCATCTCTGCTCAGAGAGCACAATGGTTTGTTGAGTACCTTCCAACAGAGGACATCCTACCCATATGGTTGGGGAAGCCCGGCTCCGTACTAATCTGCTCCCACTGTTTGTAAAATAAACAGGGCCCCGAACGCTAACACACTGCCCACTCTGTTTCCCCCTCTGGCGGCACCAGTAATAATGCATCTGGCTGACCTTTAACCTAATCCTGTTTGAACCACACTTCCTGTCCAGTGCACGGTGGATATCAAAGTATTGGCATTTGTGCAATGCCAGCCATTTTCACATCGCAGAACAGGACATTACAGGCGGGTTCCTATTGTGGTGATACACACAGGAGTGGGAAAACAAGCAGGACTGGAGACTCATCATCCAAAACAAAATCACCTTGGTTATGAATCACATCACAAAGTCACAAACAGGAGGCAAGAAATACACAGTCGACTCAGGAGGTCATATGGTTTCAAGTCAATAGGAAACGACGATAACTCTTTAAGTGGAGTTCGACCAAACAAACGATTACTTACTGCCACTAAGACTGCAATCAACGAGCTGTATAGGGCCATAAGCAAACAAGAAATGGCACATCCACAGGTGGTGCTTTACATGGCTGGTGATTTTAATGCAGGGAAACTGAAATCTGTTTGATCAAATTTTTACCAGCATGTCACCTGTGTAACTAGAAGCGAAAAAACAGAAACACAAACAAGGCTCTCCCTCGCACTCGGCAAATCTGACCATAACTCTATAGTCCTGATTGCTGCTTACAAGAAAACTCAAACAGGAAGTACCAGTGAGACGCTCAATATAGAAGAGGTCCGATGAACCTACAGGAATGTTTCGCTAGCACAGACTGAAATATGTTCTGGGATTCATCCGATAACATTGAGGAGTTTACCACATCAGTCAACGGCTTCATTAATAAGTGCATTGAAGACGTTGTCCCCACAGTGACCATACCTAAATATCCCAACCAGAAGCCATGGATTACAGGCAACATCCGCACTGAGCTAAAGGCTAGAAGTAATCCGGACACTTATAAGAAATACTGCTACGACCGCCGAAGAACCATCAAACAGGCAAAGCGTCAATAAAGTACTAAGATTGAATCCTACTAAGCCTGCGCTGCAATCCAATGTGGCAGGGCTTGCAAACTATCACCGATTACAAAGGGAAACCCAGCTGCCAGCTACCCAGTGACAAGAGCCTACCAGACAAGTTCGCTTTGAGGCAAGCAACACTGAACCACTCATGAGAGAACCAGCTGTTCCGGACGACTGTGTGATCTCGCTGTCCGTAGCTGATGTGAGTAAGACCATTAAACAGGTTAACATTCTCAAGGCCGCGGGGCCAGATGGATTACCAGGACGCGGTAAAATACCTATATTTTTCAAGCAGAACCACATAGTCCCTGTGCCCAAGAACGTCAAGGTAACCTGTCTAAATGACTATAGCCCCGTAGCACTCACATACAGTGGGGAGAACAAGTATTTGATACACTGCCGATTTTGCAGGTTTTCCCACTTACAAAGCATGTAGAAGTCTGTAATTTTTATCATAGGTACTCTTCAACTGAGTGACGGAATCTAAAACAAAAATCCAGAAAATCACATTGTATGATTTTTAAGTAATTAATTTGCATTTTATTGCATGACATAAGTATTTGATACATCAGAAAAGCAGAACTTAATATTTGGCACAGAAACCTTTGTTTGCAATTACAGAGATCATACGTTTCCTGTAGTTCTTGACCAGGTTTGCACACACTGCAGCAGGGATTTTGGCCCACTCTTCCATACAGATCCTTCAGGTTTCGGGGCTGTCGCTGGGCAATACGGACTTTCAGCTCCCTCCAAAGATGTTCTATTGGGTTCAGGTCTGGAGACTGGCTAGGCCACTCCAGGACCTTGAGATGCTTCTTACGGAGCCACTCCTTAGTTGCCCTGGCTGTGTGTTTCGGGTCGTTGTCATGCTGGAAGACCCAGCCACGACCCATCTTCAATGCTCTTACTGAGGGAAGGAAGTTGTTGGCCAAGATCTCGCGATACATGGCCCCATCCATCCTCCCCTCAATACGGTGCAGTCGTCCTGTCCCCTTTGCAGAAAAGCATCGCCAAAGAATGATGTTTCCACCTCCATGCTTCACGGTTGGGATGGTGTTCTTGGGGTTGTACTCATCCTTCTTCTTCCTCCAAACACGGCGAGTGGAGTTTAGACCAAAAAGCTCTATTTTTGTCTCATCACACCACATGACCTTCTCCCATTCCTCCTCTGGATGATGGTCATTGGCAAACTTCAGATGGGCCTGGACATGCGCTGGCTTGAGCAGGGGGACCTTGCGTGCAATGCAGGATTTTAATCCATGACGGCGTAGTGTGTTACTAATGGTTTTCTTTGAGACTGTGGTCCCAGCTCTCTTCAGGTCATTGACCAGGTCCTGCCGTGTAGTTCTGGGCTGATCCCTCACCTTCCTCATGATCATTGATGCCCCACGAGGTGAGATCTTGCATGGTGCCCCAGACCGAGGGAGATTGACCGTCATCTTGAACTTCTTCAATTTTCTAATAATTGCGCCAACAGTTGTTGCCTTCTCACCAAGCTGCTTGCCTATTGTCCTGTAGCCCATCCCAGCCTTGTGCAGGTCTACAATTTTATCCCTGATGTCCTTACACAGCTCTCTGGTCTTGGCCATTGTGGAGAGGTTGGAGTCTGTTTGATTGAGTGTGTGGACAGGTGTCTTTTATACAGGTAACGAGTTCAAACAGGTGCAGTTAATATAGGTAATGAGTGGAGAACAGCAGGGCTTATTAAAGAAAAACTAACAGGTCTGTGAGAGCCGGAATTCTTACTGGTTGGTAGGTGATCAAATACTTATGTCATGCAATAAAATGCAAATTAATTATTTAAAAATCATACAATGTGATTTTCTGGATTTTTGTTTTAGATTCCATCTATCACAGTTGAAGTGTACCTATGATAAGAATTACAGACCTCTACATGCTTTGTAAGTAGGAAAACCTGCAAAATCGGCAGTGTGTGGGACTAGATGAGCCAGTGGTCCCCCTCCATCAACAATGGAGTCCTGCCACAGAGGGTAGATTTACACAAGCAGCCAAGGCACGCCAGGCTTGCAGTCCTCTGGGGGCTCAGTGGGAGTGGGCTGCCTAGGGCTGGGTTAGACATGGGAGACTAATATGTTCCCGGCCGGCCAGGCTGTTTATGCCCACCATCTGTGTTGGTTACTCGTCACCCACTGACCAGGAACCACCACAAGTAAACAAACGCCCCCAGCAGAAATCCATTTAACAGCTAACTCCCTACCTGCATGAGCCTTTTAATAACTGAACATCAGTGCCACCAAAGCAGCAGAGTTCAGAAAACCTATGCCATGTTTCATCTCAAGATTTCTTTATTGTGTTTATTTATTTAAACTTTATTTGATCAGGGAGTCATACTGAGAACAAGGTCTCTTAGACAGATGAGCCCTGAATTACATACATTACAGACAATACACACATCAATATAAATACAAAATGCAAGCAGAAAGAACATGGTCATAAAAAACAGTAATAAGGTCCTCAATCAGCTTTCTGAATTAACCTAGAGGCTCCAAAACATCACATTTAAGAACATTTTGAAGATTGTTCCACAAATAAGGTGCAAGAAAACTAAAAGCTGATTGACCTAACTCAATAAAGACGAAAGGAATTTCCAGAGTTAACCATCCCTGAGACTGGTTGTAGTAATTAGTAAAGATGTTAGGTACAGTCAGACTTTTTGTAAAAGGCCTTTATAAATGAAAACATAGCAATATATCAACCTATGAGACATCAAAGAGGGCCAACCAACTTTCTGGTCAAGAATGCAGTGGTGAGTACATAAATTGTCACCCGTAATAAAGTGCAGTGTGCTATGATAAACTGCATTTAAGGAAGCTTTTCATCTATCCAGATGCCCAGATATTTGTAAGCAGGGACATGATCAATATGGACACCATCCAAAGTTCATATGCTTAAATCATCAGTTATTTATATGCGCTCTAGAGAACAACATATAATAAATTTTACCTGCATTCAATACTAATTTCAGGTCAATAATGTTTATATGTAATACAATGAAGGCAGACTATAGTTCAGATAGAACCTGGTCAAACGTGGGGGCAACAGCATACACAACCGTATCATCGGCATACAAGTGCAGGGTACATTTTTTTTTACAGACAAGTTGATATTGTTATTGTAAACAGTAAAATGTACAGGACCCAGAATTAACCCCTGCGGGAAACCTTTTGTAATATCCAGGAAACCTGATTTAACACCATCAGTAGATACACATCGTGTTCTATCTGTCAAGTAATTTTTAAATCAGTTATATGCAGCCTGGTCTCGACCAATTGAGGAAAGCCTCTGAATTAGCAGTGACCAACAGTAGCCTCTGACAGGTCAATGAAGAGGGCAGCACAATGTTGTCTTTTATCCATATAGTTAACCACATCATTTAATCCTGGTTCGAATCAAGGCTGTATCACATCCGGACGTGATTGGGAGTCCCATAGGGCGGTGGACAATTGGCACAGCGTTGTCCGGGTTTGGCTGGGGTAGGCCATCATGGTAAATAAGAATATGTTCTTAACTGACTTGCCTGGTTAAATAAAGGTTAAATAAAAATACAATAAAAATAGGCTAGAGATGCCGCAGAGCTAGTGCGATGACTTGGTCTAAAACACGACTGATATACATTTAGAATACAGCCCTAACAAGCAAAAAGACTAACTGTTCATTTGGTCGAAAATGAGTTGTCATTTTTGCTACATTAAATACATGCTTAATCATGTGGACAAGTATCCTGCCTCTATTGTGTTGTGTTTTGGAGAAAATGGGGTTCATATTAGCAGTAACTGCATAGAGTTACTGTGAAACCAAGGTAAATAAAAGCAATTTTTCTCAGTTCCATGCTATGAGCAGTTACTGCCTTTTTGCTTGGTAGGGCAGAATACATTTCAAAAGATAAGAAAGATCTTAGCTAAGAATTATTCAAGGTGCCTCTGGCACTGCTGAGCTGGAGGATGAGGTGGGTTAGAGCGGTTGTGGTAGAGCGGAGCTGTGCAAGATTAAATTAAAAGCTTCAAACACCCAGGATTGGGACAGCCTTTGCATGGCACACAGGTGTTTATCACTTACCCCCGCACACCCATCATGTCTTTCTGCTCAGTGTCCCGTGGGCTTAGCACCAAGCAGGTAATTAGCACAGACACTTACTACGCTTCACTTCTCTTTCCACCATTCACCCGCACTACCGAATCTCACAAGATGAACACAGCCTCTAGTGTTCATCAGATAAGAGTCTACTAATTGGCAGGCTGAATTCAGTTGTCGGACTATTCAATCGCTGTATTTTATTTGTCTATAGCCGCATGTCAACTGGGGGTAAAGACCATGCTGACATTAAGTATTTCAGTTCACTTTAAACGTGCCCTTGGGCATTCTTGCTTGTTATCATAAGTCAAATTTACCAGCTTGGAATTAAGTGTATACTTAGACCACATATGAGGATAATAATAACATGGAAATATAGAACAGGTGCCAAAATTGCAGTCCCACATGTTTTCAAGAGCCTCTATATCAGGAAGCTCTATGGTGCCGTACTGGGGCCTGCAGGCAAAACTCCAGACTGAAAACATTAACAGAAATAATGATAACATTAATAAACGCCAGCCTGTTTGGAATGGTTGGGAACACATGAGCCAAAACATGGGGAATATTTACAAGGACACACAAGACAAGCAATGTCTGTATGTCCCTGTGCATACTGTATATAAATATAGACATAAGTGTATTACCAAGTTTATACAAGGTTGCTACAGGTAACTACATCTTCATAAGGAAGGGAAAACATCAAAGTGTAGAGTTTCCCTTTGACAGTTGAAGATGAGAACTCCACATGGAGAAACACTGTGATGATTCAATTATCAGGCCTGCCCCAGACCCCCTTCCTGAAGAGGGCTCCTCGCACAACCCCTGTTTTCCCTGGGTGTGACAAATGACCCTTTTATTTCACCCTGCCTTGAAAAGCTCACCTGCAGAGCCTATTACAAGGTCTGCATAGATATTCGTTACCTCTGCCTTTTAATTTAACCTGAGCCAACCTGTCATGCTTCATCAAATGTGGGAATCGAATACCTTAGAAACACAGGCAGCTTTTGCTTTGCAGTTTGCCATCCCGCCTATTCCTTAACACACAGAGCCATGGGAGCAGGGAGAAAGTCACCCGCATCGCATGAATCAACCACTGTGACAGGGGTCCGTTAGGTCGAAGGATCAGGACCACAAGTCTCTCTTTTACTGCTCCTTCTCCCCATCTCTATTAGCGGAGGACCAGAAGGGAGGGATGGATTTCTAAAGGCATATATTTCCGTTGAACAGATAAATCCAATAATTTCTGGAGAGTGGAGAAGAGCACAGAAAGGGCCTTCTTGATGTCCCCCTTTGAGATGTAAATGGCACGGTGGCACTGAAAGAGGGGCAGGTGTCCACTGCTGAGAGAGGGAGTGCATAACGGTGGGTGCATGGATTTCTAAACGATTAACTGTTGACCTACCTCTAGCCAGTTTAGAGACGACGAGAGCAAGAGGCAATACAAAATGTGACTATTAACAAATCATTGTACTCTTTAACATGGTTTCTCAAGGCCCCATGCAACCAGCCAACCACCCATTATCAAACTTGTGAAATTATGCACAATACAGTGTATTCAGTATTTTTCTGTATTTCATCATTTTTTATGCTCAGTGCCAAATAAAACAATGGCATACAAGTCATTAAAATACTGGTAATTTTTCAGTAATTTCAAAAAACAAGAATAGAAATGGAAAGACCAAATTATTCATGCCTACTGACCTCAAGGAAAGAAATGACCTGTTGCTTAGAGACAGGTAGTCCACCTATTGTCTGACCATCAACGGGTTTATTGGGGGCGTAGAGGTAGCAATTTGTGCTGAAAAAGGGGAAGAGGTTAGGTATTCACTCCAATTAGCTCACCTTGAAGTGGGGAAAAGAGATGTTTGACCATCAAAACAAATGAAAGAAAAACAAAACCGCCTGTATAATTAGTCTGGGTGGCAGAAGTACATCGGGATGACCTCACCTCGAGTAGGTTACATGT
This sequence comes from Thymallus thymallus, assembly GCA_023634145.1. Classification (NCBI taxonomy): domain Eukaryota; kingdom Metazoa; phylum Chordata; class Actinopteri; order Salmoniformes; family Salmonidae; genus Thymallus; species Thymallus thymallus. The sequence goes on along the minus strand of CM042402.1, from coordinate 23,265,597 downwards.
TGCAGAAATTAGGGAGGGTAAAAAGGGACAGATGTCAAATATTTCCTTAATTGGTTGAAGTGTTTGAGCGTTTTTTTCAATAGACAAATAATCACAAATGTGGAAGACAAGTCTTTATTGAGTGTACATAACATTAGGAACACCGGCTCTTTCCATGACATAGACTGACCAGGTGAATCCAGGTGAAAGCCATGATCCCTCATTGTTGTCACTTGTTAAATCCACTGCAAATCAGTTTAGATGAAGGGGAGGTCAGGTTAAATAAGGATTTTTAAGCCTCGAGACATGGATTGTGTATGTGTGCCATTCAGAAGGTGAATGAGCAAGACAAAAGATTTAAGTGCCTTTGAACAGGGTATAGTAGGTGTCAGGCATACCAATTTGAGTGTGTCAAACTGCAACACTGCTGGGTTTTTCACGCATAACAGTTTACTGTGTGTATCAAGAATGGTCCACCACCCAAAGGACATCCAGCCAACTTGACACAACTGTGAGAGGCATTGGAGTCAACATGGGCCAACAACCCTGTGGAACGCTTGACACCTTGTAGAGTTCATGCCCCAACAAATTGAGGCTGTTCTGAGGGCAGGAAGGTGTTAGGTGTTCCTGTTTTGTATACATTGTGTATATTATCTTCTATGGCTCTACTGCTCCCTCTGCTGCTATAAAGTAAACTCACACCACAAACCTCATCAGGACGTGCGCTCACCTATTCACTACTATACTAAATAATAACCAATCTCCAATTAGCAGTCATTAGTTGGTGTTGATCAAAGTGATTTTATTTGTAAAAACAAAAACAACAATATGTAACCACTTCTGGGAGAAATACAGAATATTTGATATATTTACTGATGGTTGACAGAATACCAGGTCTCTTCAGAAGAACAAAATTAACCAGCATTCCGCTGAGAAGACATGGGATATTTCTAGGGAAGAAAGCATTGGTTTTGTGTTTGCTCTTCAAACTGTAAACTTGTGTCAATTAACTAGCTAAAATAGATTCAGTTAGGTCTACCATGATTTATGGCAAATGGTGGATTTTGATTATTGTTTTTGTTAAATAAAATATATGGAAACAATTGAAAAAATAAATGTTCATTACAAAATGACATTGTTATTTTACAAATTAGTCTTATCAACACATTTTAAGCATCAAGTTCAACTAGAATACCTGCAAAATGGGAAGTATGTGATACAGGCCACTATGCACTTAAGTGGAGAAAGGCTATGTTTGTTGTTTTTTACTTGCCCTCCATTAAACTTTTTAGTGAGGTCTTAGAGGTGACTTGTAGAAGAAACTTGCAGGATTCAGTGGAATGATGTGTAATAATACTTGTTGTGCATTGTGTCATGCACATCTTAATCCCTACTGAATCATTTCCCATAGTGCCGTAAACAGAATATTTAAACTTTTGACACAAACCTTAAACTCCCTCTAAACTGAATTCACCAAAAAGGTTGTTGTCACTGTCCAAATTTATTTTTCCCGAAGCAAAGGCCTGATCATAACAGGCCTCACGATATTCCCAAATTAATCAGATTTAAAAATGGAAAAGGCTTAAATGTTATCCCAAAACATGACTCCAAAATCTCCCAAAAGTAAGGTCTCGATCACCATGTACAGAAACCGTCTTTGCCTGTGTGCAGCGATGGCATTGAGACAACTAAGCATCCAGTAAGAAGTAATGGATCACTCTAATCACATATTTGTTTTCATCTGAATCTGTCACTCAGTGTAGACAAAGTGATTAATGTCATTCCAATACCACAGAGCTACAATATCTAGCCTGCCAGGTCCATACCACCCTGTGGTAAAGAGATGAGATCAACACTTCACAGCTAACTGCTACGATACAGTCCCCTGAAAAAGTGTAAAAAACATGAACGTGCATGAATACATACATAATACCGAGAAGACTATGCATGTTGGCCACAAAACAAATTGGCTTTTAAGGAATCCAAGGGCAGGAATGTGTCATATTATTGTGAGGAATGTCTCCACTTTGCTTATCTTACAGGAGTTAAACGCTACATAGGGACTGGAATTGCCTGGCACAGTTAAGTTTTGTCTGGTCTCAAGACATTAGGCCCATTCCCACCTGGCTAGGAGAATAGACAGTCACACAGGTCATGGAGGTCTGGAGGATTTATGCACACGTCATGTTTCACTGTAAAGTAAAAAATGCTTGTATACTAACAAAGTTCCTTTGAAAGTATGGAATGTACGGAATTGATAGGAAATGGATGCGCTCATATTGTAAATTCGAGACAAGATTGCTGTGCATTCCTTTTAAGGAAGGGGAATGTAACAGATGGAAGCACATACCAAGGCTGCTCTCTGGTGGTGAAGAATGGAAGGGCTCTTCGCTTATCACCATCACTTTCTTAACCATTACTATTTCCTACACACCACGGGTGATTTGAATGAATAAAAATAAAAAAACTTGCATTTTTCACAGATGAAGGCAGGTTGAGTAAATTAAGTCTCTTATTCAACCCTAGAACCTGGTACTCTATTGGGTGGTGTTTGACATGTCTAAAAGGAACACATCACACATTCAATAACTACACTACCAGTAAATCAGTAACATGTCTCCCTTTCACAATAGTCAGAGTGAAGAATAATGAAGAGGTAACATAAGGATTAAAGTAGTGTATGCTGCTGACTGTGGTCTAGGCAATACGGTGTCTTAAAAGCAAGCAGAATAAAAAATCTATAGAAAAATATAACAATTGTTGCTCATCGTTGGGTAGCAGTACCATTGACCATGATACACCCAGTTGCTGGTTTATGGCTGAGCTGTGCTAGTGCCTGGTAAAGAGACAGAGGGCTTGGTTGGCATGCAGAGGGCTTAAAGTGAGTGAGTGAATGAATGGGAAGAGCTCAATGGCATAGTCCTTATCTCCTTCTCAAAACCCATTGGAGGAGAAAGTCAGAGGGGAGAGATCTCTGGCTTTCTCATCCAATGGGTTTGAGAAGGAGACCAGGAGAGAGGATGCAAGGAGTATGCAATTTAGATCTTCCCAATGGCAACTGGAACATGCTTAGTAGAGCCACCCTGGAATCTCCCGCAGAGGTCAGGGGGCACATACAGTGGGGAGAACAAGTATTTGATACAAAGCATGTAGATGTCTGTAATTTGTATCATAGGTACACTTCAACTGTGAGAGACGGAATCAAGGTTTCTGTACCAAATATTAAGTTCTGCTTTTCTGATGTATCAAATACTTATGTCATGCAATAAAATGCAAATTAATTAAAAATCATAATGTGATTTTCTGGATTTTTGTTTTAGATTCCGTCACTCACAGTTGAGTACCTATGATAAAAATTACAGACTTCTACATGCTTTGTAAGTGGGAAAACCTGCAAAATCGGCAGTGTATCAAATCCTTGTTCTCCCCACTGTATGCCTGGCCGGGGGCAGAGCAAAGCGTTTTGTGTCTGTGTGGTATCAGCTTTAGACTCACACTGTGGAAGTGAGTCATGTCCAGGATAACACAGGAATTGTTCCAGTTCCTCTTTCACTATTCACTCCTCCTCTACCTTGTTCCCATCATGCCAAGACATGCAGTTCCAATCTCTGCACAATGCAAGAGTTACAGGTATGTGTCCTGATCTGCCTCTGTGCTACTCAGGCTGTGTGTGGACTTCTGGAGGGGCGACACTGTTAGAAGAGACTGGTCGTTAAGGGATGGATGGTCATTAAGGGGTGGTTGATGAGGCAGTGGAGAGTCTTCAGGTGTGTTTGGGAGTGGTGTGTCATTGACGAGGGGCTGCTGTACTGTTGAGTCTCTCAGAGTAGGCTGAGCATCTCTCAGTGGAAGCTGAGGCAGAGCATCTCTCAGTGGAAGCTGAGGCAGAGCATCTCTCAGTGGAAGCTGAGGCAGAGCATCTCTCAGTGGAAGCTGAGGCAGAGCATCTCTCAGTGGAAGCTGAGGCAGAGCATCTTTCAGTGGAAGCTGAGGCAGAGGATCTTTCAGTGGAAGCTGAGGCAGAGGATCTTTCAGTGGAAGCTGAGGGTCAACAGGTAAAGGATAAGGGTTGGGGATCTCCATGACAGGATGAGGGGCTTTCTTCATACTTCCTTTCTTCTTGCTCTTCTCCTCCTTGCTCATCTTCTCTCCCATCTTCAGCTGAGGGGTGAGCTGAGGGGGAGGCAGGGGCGACTCTACGATGATGGTGGGGTTCTGACGCAGGTCCTGGCGACTAGGAGGCTCTGAGGCCATGATAGCCCTTGCACCGTGCATTCTGGGAGGGGACCTGCAGTGAAGCTCACCACGGTTCTTCCTCCAGCGCTTCAGCTGAACATGGTGCTCCTTTTCAACGTCCCGCTCTGACACAGGCACCTCCAGAACCTGAGGGAGAAGAAGAGAGGTTACTGCTGGTGGTTGACATTACAGGCACATAGTACACTGTGTTACTAAATAGAAAATTGGTTTAGTCTGCCTTCCAAGAAATGTGGCCAGTGCTAATGGCCAAGGGGAGAAAAGGCTATTTTCAGTGGGGATTCATTCCAGTCCTAATCTTAACCTTGTTAGTAAATGTCAAACTGCCTGAGGCTGAAGGAGCTTCTCACAGGGAGGATGGTCAACTATCAGAGAGGCTATTGTCAAACTGAAGAGACACTCAAACGAAGCCAGGGAAAGGGACTACACTGACTAGTCAGAACTGTGGTCAATGTGTCTCTGTATCACTTGAACTTTCACTCTGAACTCTACATTTCCACAGTACTATAGAGTTCTGAACAGCCATTGTTCTCTACAGACAAACACAGATGATTATTCTCAATCTGGGTGAAATAGGGGTGTGATCTCAATCTCTTGGTCATTGCTACTACCCCAGTCTGCTCAAAGACCATACTTCTCCTGTGGTTATGCATCTCTAACCATGTTTATTATTGGGTAAGTCCTATGTATCTTTACTATCATTGATTCCCTGTGAAGACCTTACCTCCCTGACTAGGAATCCCTCCTGCATGTAGCGTGGCTCTATGGCCCTAAGCAGCTCCATTGTCTCATACTGGCCCTGACACACCTTCAGCTTCTCACGGGTACCCAGCATGCATTTAAGCAGCACCAGGCCCACCCGGAAGATGATCTTCACACCTGGGGGAGGGGTCAGAGGTCACACGGTCACTAACTGGACATGAGGGATGATTCAAGATGTTAGAATACACAATAACAAGCATCACAGGAACTTTACTGATTATCTCATTTTGTTGACAAACAATAAGGGAGAGTGGGGTAAACTGAGCCACCCTTGTTTATAGGAAACCATACACACAATTAATAATTTTACCAAATATTGAGGAAGCGGTAATAATTTCATGGCGTCTGTGAAGGAAGAAACCACATTAAAAAAAGTGGTAAGCAAGTTAAGTCCAAAAAACTGATTATCACCAAGTCAAATGTATTTATTGTTTTAATGGTTTCATGATGCTTGTATCTAAACCAAAGTAGATAATTTTAAGATCCTTCAATACATCAGTTGGTCCTAAACCAAGCATGAAAGTGCATCCTCTCAGCTGTGTGGGGTAATATAGTCAAAATGCTTGCCATGGTGTAAGGTGAGCCAATCGAAATGTTTTCTTCCCAGGCGTAATGCAAGGCATTATGGCTGGGATATGAGGTAACAACAGGGCCTGGCCTATGGTAAAAGTGTTAAAAAAAAATAAAAAAATAAGTTAAAACCGTTAGGTGTTAAACATGTGTTAAGATGCTTAAAATACCAAAAAGCGATTGTGTTGAATTGTGTTTGGGAAATGAAAATAGACATGGCTTTAAAAAGGTAGTGGTAATATTTCATTCAGTACATACATTTATAGGCAGCTTAACTTACCCTGTCCAGCAGCTCAACTTACCCCACACAAGTGGCAAGTTGTGTCAAGAGACCACCTTATTTGGGCTAGCTATGTTTTCAAAACTGTAATTTAACTACGTCAATTAAGAACAAATTCTTATTTACAACGATGGCCTACCCCAGCCTCCCCTAACCCAGACGACGCTGGGCCAATTGTGCGCCTCCCTATGGGACTCCCGGTCACAGCCGGTTGTGATACAGCCCCGGATCGAATAAGGGTCTGTAGTGACGCCTCTAGCACTGAGATCCAGTGCCTTAGACTGCTGCGCCACTCGGGAGCCCCCCCTGTAATGTTCACATGAATTCTGATTATATACAGGGATATACAACATCCTGAAATATTAGCTGATATCTTTGTTAGAAAGAATACTATATTTCCCTTGACTGAGAGAATGTAAAAAAAATTCTCAACTTACCCAACGCTCCCTTACTGTAGATGTCCAGTGTATAAATTGGAGGTTGTAACTGAATGAATGCAAGACAGATGTTTGTGTGGAAGTTTCTGCAACTAACCGTCACAGAGGAACATGTCCCAGACACGGAGCACTGAGGCCCAGGGCAAGGTGCGGGAGAAGGCACACATGAACCACTCTGTCATGTAGAGGATGGGGTCCATCTTGTGTTTCTCCAGGTGGCGGTAGGCTAGTGGGGAGACGCGCCGAGTCAAGGCATTCAGGATTTCTCCATCTAACTGGATGGCCTCCTGCAGGGACAGAAGAGCGAAAGAAGCATGTAGTCTCATACTGACAGGAAAACAAAACATATATTGTGTGGTATACCTAACCATGTGCCTTTTCCTGTAGGGCATTAGAGAAGGGTCTTACCAGCCCAGCACTGTAGTATCCAGGAAGGTACTTCTCACAAATTTGGACCAGCCCCCAGAACGCATCCTGTTGAAAAACATACATATGATGGTGTTAGGAAATTGTGAATGGAACCTTGCCTTTAAGAGGGAATCAAAACGAAATCCCACACTAGCAGCAAGAAAACTATAGGTGTAGCATACATAAACAATTCCATCGTAACTAAGGTCACAAAAAGTAGGAAGCTGGTTCAGAGCACTATTCACTGAGCTACACCACAGGTCAGGCAGTCATTTTGAGAGAACGACAGTTCAAGCATGAGCCCAGAGGCACAAGGTTCACCTCAGCAGGCATGTGCATGAGCAGCACAGCAGCAATGGGGGCCTGGGCTTGACAGTAGCCCTCCTCTGGCCTGTACAGTGTGTAGGCCTTCAGAACACGGAACAGGTCCTGCTGCCTGAGTGGGTAAACAAACATACAAACCAATGAACACAGCAATGAACACACACACAAGACTAAAAGTCAAACATCAGTCACTGAGGGTAAATTATTCCATTGTGAGAGACAACTAACCCGTGGCCCCCCCGTGACACAAACATCTCATGGAAGGGGAACTGTCTGTGCAGGTCTTTCTCAATCACGTCGAGCTCCTTCGGGTCTCCAGCCTGACTGTCCAGCTCCTGAAACAACACCAGGGAGTCAACCACAGTCCGACACAGTAAAAACAGAGCAAGAGAAAGAACATAACCAACCTCAAACTTCCCCCGGTTCTGTTCCCTCTTCACTTTTCCCCCTGACAGGTAGAGCCAAGCACGGCCTCGCAGTGAGGGGGGAATCCCTTTCTGACACCGTAGTCTTACCTGTTACAGAGACAATGTATTCATTACCAACCAAGGAATGTGCCAGTTAAAATAAAGCTGCATTGCAACTGAGTTGTTATACTACAGCTTTATACTGTAGGCCAGTATTGTTGCCTGAACTGGAGGGACCCTGTATTCATGGAAAACAGAACAGGCCTTTGGACATGGGTGATCCAAGACAATATTGTACAGGTTCAGTGGAATAACAGCTTATTCACAGTACTACTCAGTCCATTTATTTTTACTGAGATCATAAGCCACATGGGGATATCATGGAACAACAAAGTAGAGGTGAAACAGAGACACTATGACCTTCACTGACTGACCTCAATTAACCCACTAGCAGTCAGAGGAAAAAATTACTACTGAATAATTGTGTTTATTTAAGTGTGCACTTCATGTGGTAATGCCCTTAACCAAGTCCATACTTGAGATTGCATTGCAATTAGAACAAGCTATTAGCTGTCGAACCTGAAATCTCACCACCATCTTTGTAACAGGGATGTTATGTTAGTACAACCACACCCAGAGTCTTGCTCTGTCACTTATCCCAACATGGAGTCAGTGAGGGAGATGAAGGGTCCTTGCTATCAGGGATCCTTGGGACATCCCTACTCCATTAAAGTTGAAATGTAAAATGGTTAAGTAAAGGTTAAGGTTAGGGACATACAGGTTTATCACTGGCTTGTCTTTTAATGAGTAGGCACAAAATGTTGTCGTCCAATACAGTCCGAACCACCAACATGCCTGCCCAGGACAGAGGATCGAATGGAAGTAATAGTTGGATTTACAAGCACTAACTAGGCCCTGGTTGGCTAATAACATAATAAGCAGTTGCCACATACTGTGCAAGAACTTATTTAGGATCGTTTGAAGAATAATTAAGACCATATGGTGAGTGTCACAACAGTCTAGACATGGCAACAAATGAAGTTGTCAGACCTATGAATGTTCCAACTCTCAGCAGTTCTCTGACCTTTTTGTGTCTCTTGACCATCCATTTGTCCCAGTTGCTGAGCATGTCCAGCCACTTGACCTCTCGCTGTCGCAACACCTCTGGAGGGACATCCTGAGCCCTGGGGGAGTTGACAGAAGAAGAGGAGGAAAATATTAGAATGTCCAAAACTATATAGAAGAAAAATAATATAATTTATCTCAAATGTGTGTTACAGCTATTTTTATATAAAAGTTGTATAGAAGAACTACAATGCAAATGGACAGGTTTTGAAGCATTAAAGATAAGAGATTCAAGCAGGGGGAAAGGGAAAGGCAGGTAGGCATTCAATTTTCCCTCTACGTACTTAGGCAGGACTGGCCAGTCAGGAGATGAGGTAATGCTATAACGTGGTACATTTTCCTCTATCCAAGAAATTGAACACTCACAAAGCATAACAAAATATAGGCCTAACGTTTTCTTATATCTTGGCCTGATGGTGCTCAACTAGTATGTAATCATCAGCACAACCTTGTAATCATGAGATGTAAGAAGTCTTCAAAGAGAGGCCTTTAAATTTGGACAACCCTCTATCCTTTAAAGAAGTCTGCTGTAATTCTGTTTACAGCGATCCCCAAAAATGTGCAAAGAGCTATAAATATGTGTATCTTCCTTTGCCTACAACCCTACACAAATGAAAATAAAATACATTTTGTCTCACTTCCTATACAACCCTGAGCCAGAATAGGCACTCCAACAACGAGGCACCAGAGCTGTGGCACAAGGCCAGTCAACCTAGCAGAAAACAGGAAGCTCCTAAGCAGCTAATGCTTGGCACAACTTTCACTCATCTCTACACTCACAGTGTGCTACTCTGCAGGGCCAAGGAGCATGAGCACAAGAACAGAGCCTTCTCACAATCAGAGGAGAGACTCGCTTGTTCCCTCTGCTCTGGCAAAACCATAGAGGAAAATGGTAAAGTGCTCATAGCCCAGATAAGAATGAAATACGTAATATTGTTTAGATATGAAGTTGTTTGGAAGGCGAAGGGAGCAGTAATCCAATGGCAGAATCCAGTTGTGTAATTGTGCTCCAACTCTATGCATCCTAAGGAAACTATTTACTAAGGAAACTATTTACGTTAGGAAAAGAGCTGAATCAAAGGCATGAACAAGATGTGTTGAACCAAGTGTAAAAGGAAGAACACATGCTCTCAAAACCTGGAGTCCTTCCAATCGCAAAAGGGAGCGTTTGCTTATCCATGCTGCCAGCTGAACAGTCAAAAGTTAAATGCTGTCAGTGTCCATAAGGCATTGTCATTCAAAGACAACAAAAGATGTGGATGAACAGGAAAGGAGATTAAGATGATAAAGCTGTCATGGTCACCCTTCACACCCTACAGGTTATTCTCAGGTCGCCTCCAGAGTATTCTGTTCTTATCTTATACAAAACCAAACATTGGACATAAACAGACCTCCCCTGAACTTTAGAGCAGAGAAGTGGCTAGAAGGGAGGGCTCTGTTTACAGACTTTGTTAGTAAATTTGTTCACAAGTCTTACAATATTACTGTATTTAAATGACAGCTAGCTAGAGAAATAAATCACATTCTGCAAGAACAGTGAGTTTCTGTCAAGTCCACCTCAAATAGCCCATTCACATATCAACATTTCACACCTTCCCCACCAAAGTTGTGAGACAGTTAGCCAAGCGACTATAGGAGTGTGCAAGCTTACAAATGATGGGGCTATACGAGGAGAACACCAAGGTTACTTACGATTCTTCTGAATACTGTTGCGCCCCTCCAATAAATCCATATTTATCGGTATGCCTGTCGTTGGTGAAGCCGTTGATCTCGGAGTCTGAGCCAAGGGAGCTCTCGTCGTCCATATGACTGCTGCTAATTGTCCTGATACTTCTTGAGTCGGCCGACTGGCGACCATTCTCAATTTTAGCCATGATTAGCTCAATAATAACCAAAGCTAACGTTATTTCGTTGGCACTGTCACAACCAACCGTATGAAACCAGAATAAAGTTTCCAAACAAACAAAACCATTGCCATGGCATGAAACACGTAGCTAGGCTAGCTAGTTAGGCTGTTAACTACCTAACGCTAGTAGCTAACACTAGGTATCTGTCAGGACTAATCGATTTTTTTAGTTAGCTAACTAATGTGACTAACTACTACCACTGACTAGCTAGTTACTTGGTTTACTAATTAACACAAACAAAAACTGTATGTTCTCTGAGCGAGCCAAATTAGTAAATACCGCAAGATTCCCCCCGTGTGATGATGTTGACGTCCCAGCCTTAGCCTAGCTAGCTTGTCAATGAATTAGCTCGCTAGTAAATTAGCTGCCTAGCTAAAAACGAATGCTAGGTTGAAATAACTTCCATCGACTACATGTTTATCTAACTAGCACAATTCAACACAAATGTGACATTTGTGTTTGTTACGTCCGTGAAACGAGCTAAACAACGTTTTAGTGTCACTCCTTCCTTCCTGGTCCATGTATTCAGTTTCCTCGCCGGGGGGAAGTTCGGCTGTCTCGTTTTAGTCTCAGTGTTCTGGGGTATAATTAGTCCAAACATTTGCAAAAGGTAGGTCCCTCCCCGTTGGGTTTAAGAAATCGGTCTTCTCGCGAAAACGTCTGTAGTGTCAGAACGCTTTGACCTATAAACTATTATGACATCTTAAGACTTACAGGGGCTAAGAAACATTTTAACAGAATCGGCGTCATGAATACACCCCCTGGCTTCTCATCTATTGCTGTGGTTGCAACTTTAATTTCCCATTGGTTGTCACAACAGCTGTCTTGAACTTCTGCTTACTTTTAATGAGCTAAGCATATATCTCACTTGCACAGCATGACAGTATGCCCCATTCCATTCAACATACTGAACAAACCTAAATGACAATGATGGCATTTTATTACTTTATTTGATGGATTGACATGGGCTGTAAACTCTGGACATGGGTAACAAGACATCATGGGATTTACAAAACAAATACACTGACCAAACCCTGCAAAACAGCAGCATGAACTACAATCCCCTTAAACAATACAATTAACCTTTAGAAAATAATCAAGGCTTAAAATATGAAACTGTAGCAAATTGTAGTTTGTTTATGGTTTATTTATGCTTCAAGCATTCTTTACAATTGGTAAGGATATAAATCGTTTTGAAATTTGCTCAGACAAATGTCCCAAACTGGCTGTGTGTATGGCAGAGAGAAACCTGTTGAGGGGATATACACCTCACTTCTTTCTCCCACCTCTCTCCTTCAGTGCCAGGTGTATGACTGAACCGTTGTTTATGTTGTAGTAGGCCAGCGAGTTGGAATCTTTGATGAAAATTCCCTGTAATGGAAGAAGTGATAGATGTAAATGACTCCAATGATACCAGGTCATGTCAGTTTACATTTATGAAAACAATTATTCAAAACAGGGATGACAATGCTTACCTCATACTGTAGCTTTTGCTTTCCGGCTGGCATGCCAGTGGCTTCATGGATTTTTACTTTAATAACAGACACCTGTGGTGAGAGAATGGGAAGATCAAATATTATAAATATTCCAGTAAATTTTACTTGGGGGTGCACTCCTGGGAATATATAAAGTACAGGAAAAAGAGAGTGTGGAATGGTGGGTGAACTACTAACATACCTGATCTGTGAGTGGGACAGTGAAATTGAGTGCTTGTCCACTTAGCTTCCATTCAGTCTTGTCTTGCATGTTGGGAACTTGCACTGTGACCGACACTGAACCCTATTAAAAATATACAGTAGAATAACTATATTTGTACAGGAACCCTTACATGTCAATATACATAACTACCAACAGCAAGCATAGGATGACTGACAGGGCATATCTAAATCCAGTCGTGGATCATTCACACTACTGCATTTTGCCAGTAGTCCTTGACATTTAATTGACCAACAAACCTTGTATCTGCGGAGGAACTCCTCCTCTGGCATAAGGTTGTCCTCTGTCTTCATTTTCTTGCTGGCAGGCTCATCATTATGGGGTGGGGGTGGCTGGGAAGGTGGCTGCGGGTCAGGGCGGGGGCGTGGGGGCTGCGGGATGGGAGGGGCAGGGACAAATGCTGGACAGGGAAGAATAAAATCAGTCAATAAATAACATGCCTAAAAGACAACCTGAATTAAAAGGGTAAATAATAATGAAAGTAATTTGCAGCAATGGATATTTCTGAAGTAAGTATTTAACACTGTGGGAATAGTGCAGCAATGGTTCTCTTACCAGTTGGGACTACCATGGGTGGTGGTCTGGGAGCCATCATGTGAGGTGGTTGGGGCATGGGCACCACGTTGATGCGGGGAGCATGCATCATGGGGGGCATGGGTGTTAGAACCTGCCCTGGGGCTAGGCGCATCTGCACAGGGGCCATGGGGGGCCGTGGAATCATAGGCACAGCTGACAGGAGAGTGGTGCGTACAGGGGGCGGCATCTACATGATTCACAGGGGAAAATAGACAAGTCAACCTTATATATTGACATAATAATGTTACAGAAAATGAATGTTTTAGCACTTCTATTGAACAAGAAAGCAACTTACAGGAGGGGCCCGAGCAATCGTGTTCATTGGAGTGTTGGGTTTGGGCAGAAGGGGCGTAGAGGAGATAAGGGGTGATTGATGATGATGGTGGTAAAGCTCAGGCTTGCTCGGTCCAATCTTCTCTTTGCTCTCATCCTCCTGCACCAGTCCCTTGGCCTTGTGAATGGCCTCAATCTGCTCTTGTAGGGTGATGTTGGCCTGTGCTGCCTGCTGAGTACGCGCCATGCTGCCAGAGTGCCCATCCCAGGTCACCTATGGAAGAAAGGTGGATTAAGTAAAGACTTTGACCTTATGACAATGATTATACCCTCATTTAAAAAATCTTTTTAACCTTTATTTGACTAGACAAGTCAAATTCTTATTTACAATGACGGCCAACCTCGGCCAAACCCAGACGACGCTGGGCCAATTGTGCGCCGCCCTATGGGACTCCCAATCACAGCCAGATGTGATACAGCCTGGATTCTAACCAGGGACTGTAGTGACGCATCTTGCACTGAGATGCAGTGCCTTAGACCACTGCGCCACTCGGGAGCCCAAAATGACTCGTAATCGATTCCTATTCATTATTTTTTTACATTTTTTATTTAACCTTTATTTAACTAGGCAAAGCCTAAATAACTTTTTTTAAATATCTACAAGGAATTATTTCACTCATAAACCACATGGCTATTTCCCTCTCGCCACTTGCACTCACCTTCTCTTCAGGCTTCTGGATCTCCTCTTCTCCAATCTTCTTACCAATGGCTGTCTCCTCCACACCAAAGATATCAGTACGCCTCTCAGCCAGCTGTTTCAGGCTGCTCTCAATGTCCATGCCAGGGGCATAAACCTCGTCCTCGATTTGCCTCTCTCTGATGCCACGGTCCCTCTGCTCAAGCCAGCGGGGATCCAGTAGTCCAATGCGCATGTGCTCCTGCATCTTACTGGCTTGGATCCTCTCACCCGTGATGGGAGAGATGAGGTACTCATCCAGAGTCTTGGCTGGAGGCTGGGGCTTGGAGGCTACAGGGCAAGAACAAAAGATAAAATGTAAGGGCAAATTAAGAACAGGCATGCATTTTCCAGTCCTGTATGTCGTACATGATATTAAAACATCTAGATGTTAAGGTCCTGATGATGGAATCCCTCTTACCTTTGGGGTCATAGTCCTTGCGGATAATGACCTGGTCTGGAGTAGGGGGCAGTGGTGGTGGCATGGGGTTGTCTGGGGGCAATGGTGCTTTGCCATCATCCTCATCATCAGATCCCTGGGGAGAAGGCATCAAAGACTCTACATTGATTACACTATTTCCTAATAATAGTAATATTACATTCAAATTCAATCAGTAACTCTGAAGCGGTAATAAGCTGTTAATGTCATCTTACTGTTTGTGTGTGTTTACTAACCTCATCCATGTCTTGCAGCTGTGTGTCCTGATCAGGCTGTGTGGGACGTCCATCATCCCGATCCTCCTGCTCATCGTCGTCCTCGTCCTCACTTTCAACCTCCATCTCCACCTCCTCGCTCTCTCCAAACTTATCATAACGCTCCTGGGTCAGGATGCGAGCTCCTAGCTCCTCAGGTGTGGTGGGTGGGGGAAAGTGGCCTTTTGGAAGTCATAACACCATCATTACAAAGCTAGTGACACAGGGGATGGATAACATTCTCTCAGGAACAGAAAATATCTATTCAAATAATTTTCTCAGTTAATTTCCCTACCTTGCTCATTAGGCTGGAAGTCCACAGTCTCCACCACTACAAAGTCATGCCAGTCAATTTGGGCATAGGACACACGTTCTTTCTCCCGCTCCTCCTCCTCCTTCTTCCTTTCACGTTCCTGGAACTTCGCCCACTCAACACGGTACCTCACCTGTTGGTAAAACCAGGAGATAAGCTCTTAAGACAATTACCATTTTATGAGCTAATAGTGGGTAAACCTTACCAGATCTGGGCAAAAAAGTTGTATTTTGTAGTTTATTTGAAAATACCAACTTTTCAAATACTCAAGGTAGTTGAATATAGTTTGCATAGAGTTTAAACTAAAAGGCAACTTATTTTCTTTGATAGTCAAATACAGGTCTCAGGGGGGAAAAATGATATTTGAAAGTATTTTGAATACCTCAGAAAAATACAAATAATATTTTAAGGTTATTTTAATATATGCAAGTTATTTGAAAACAAAAAATATATACAATACCAGTCAAACGTTTGGACACCTACTCATTCAAGGGTTTTTCTTAATTTGTTTTACTATTTTCTACATTGTAGAATAATAGTGAAGACATCAGAACTATGAAATAACACATTTGGAATCATGTAGTGACCAAAAAAGTGTTAAACAAATCAAAATATTGTATATTTTAAATTCTTCAAAGTAGCCTTGATGACAGCTTTGCACACTCTTGGCATTCTCTCAACCAGCTTCACCTGGAATGCTTTTCCAACAGTCTTGAACGAGTTCCCACATATGCTGAGCATATATGCTGCTTTTCCTTCACTCTGCGGTCCAACTCATCCCTAACCATCTCAATTGGGTTGAGGTCAGGTGATTGTGGAGGCCAGGTCATCTGATGCAGCACTCCATCACTCTCCTTCTTGGTCAAATAGCCCTTACACAGCCTGGAGGTGTGTTGGGTCATTGTCTTGTTGAAAAACAAATGATAGTCCCGCTAAGCGCAAACCAGATGGGATCGCGTATCGCTGCAGAATGCTGCGGTAGCCATGCTGGTTAAATGTGCCTTGAATTCTAAATAAATCACCAACAGTGTCACCAGCAAAGCACCCCCACACCTACTCATGCGGAGATCATCCGTTCACCTACTCTGCGTCTCACAAAGACACGGTGGTTGGAACCAAAAATCTCACATTTGTACTCATCAGACCAAAGGACAGATTTCCACCGGTCTAATGTCCATTGCTCGTGTTTCTTGGCCCAAGCAAGTCTCTTCTTCTTATTGATGTCCTTTAGTAGTGGTTTCTTTGCAGAAATTTTACCATGAAGCCTGATTCACGCAGTCTCCTCTGAACAGTTCATGTTGAGATGTGTCTGTTACTTGAACTCTGAAGCATTTATTTGGGCTGCAATTTCTGAGGCTGGTACCTCTAATGAACTTATCCTCTGCAGCAGAGGTAACTCTGGGTCTTTCTTTCCTGTGGCGGTCCTCATGAGTTTCCTCATAGTGTTGGATGATTTTTGCGAATGCACTTGAAGAAACTTTCAAAGAAATTTGACTGACCTTCATGTCTTAAAGTAATGATGGACTATCATTTCTCTTTGCTTATTTGAGCTGTTCTTGACATAATATGGACTTGGTCTTTTATCAAATAGGGCTATCTTCTGTATACCACCGCTAACTTGTCACAACACAACTGATTGGCTCAAATGCATTAAGGAGGAAAGAAATTCCACAAATTAACTTTTAACAAGGCAAACCTATTAATTGAAATGCATTCCAGGTGACTACCTCATGAAGCTGGTTGAGAGAATGCCAAGAGTGTGCAAAGCTGTCATCAAGGGAAAGGGTGGGTGTTTTTTTATATTCTAAGTAAACTATGCCTTTAAAGATGGTACAGTGTGTGCTTGAAACAAGAACACTTACCCTCAGATGTACAGAAGTTTGAAGTTGTTTTTGCTAAGCATCCAACTAAAAACAAATAAAATATAACTATTGTAAATTAGATTATCTGTGTAAAATGTGTATAGTATGTATAAGCTGGAAATAGAAGCTAAAATGTTATTGTTTATTAGTTTACGCCAATTGGGCCAAGCGGTGGCAGGGTTTGTGGGGAATAAAAAAGGAAGGTGTTTTTAAGTGTATATACACACACACACACACACACACACACACACACACACACACACACACACACACACATATATATATATATATATATATACACATATATATACATACATACACATATATATATATATATATACATACACACACACATATATATATATATATATATATATATATATACATACACACACACACACACACACATATATATATATATATACACACATACACTGTAACAGTCACACCCTGTTACAAGGCACATTATCTTTTCTGGGGGCTATGATCATCCTAGCCACTAGGGGTCACTAGTAGCACTCCATGTATATAATAAAAAGAGGAGGTAGCTGAAGAATGATATCCTGTGTGATTTGCCACATGCTGTTGTCTGAGGTATTTGAAAATCCTGGTTTGGGAAACCATTTGTTTGCTGCCCAAATAGGATTTTTGGGCTTCCTCCTGGATTATTTAACATAGGACCTAGTTCCTGGATTCCCTTTTTGAGGCAGTAATGCCATTAACCAAGAAAGGAAGAACTTTTCTATAGGAAGGACATCTGAATGAACTCTTACTAAACCGCAGACAAGTCTGAGGAAATTGACTTTTGACTTTACCGTGAACCTACTACTACCTCCTCTTCATTTACCAGAATCATCTTATGATCGCCTACAGTTGCTATTTAGGACATATGTTTGACTGGTGTTATTGTTTAACTTTAACTTGTGTAAATATCGTCTATGTACCATTACATGTCTGGAAAGAGTTTCTCATCTTTTGGTGTTTTTTTTCATTATTTTAGTGTCTTGATTCTTGAAATACGTCATGTCCTTCCATGGACCTTTCGCAAACATGATCCCCCTTTTTCTTTTGTAACCTATCAGCTCAAAGCATCTGGGACAGTTACAGAGTGGCACCTGAACAGGGACATTTTGCAAGTTAAGCATTTCAAGAATATTTTGTACACTTTGTTTTGGAAATGAGGCTGTAAAATGTCAATATCTTCAGATGTTAGGGGGAATGAGTGTGAGCCCAATCCAGATTTCACAGCTGGACCTTTTGTCACACGAAGAGATCCACAACCTGTACAAGAGCTCATTACAACTTTCAGTGAACTGTACATCAACTCCGAAGAGGATAATGACTCTGAGGTCCCTCTGGACGTTCCATTTCCACCACCACCTCCACCTCTTGATATACCTGATCCTCAATTCTCGGCTCAGTCAATGGATGAGATAACCCATCGCATTACAACCCTGGAAGAAGACCTTCACGACTGTGTACAAAAAGTGAGTTTATGCTGCTTAAATACAGAGTTTAATGATCGATGCTGTTTTTTTGAAGAAAGATTGACCTATAAAATAGAAAGAGAGTGTGAGAGAGTAAAAAACCTTCTTGAGTTGAGTATTCAGGATTTAGGCAAGTCTGTAGTGGATTGTTTGAAGAGGAGAGATATACAAATTGATGCCAAATTAAAATCTCAAGATCCCTTTATTTCTACTCCCATTGTGCCGCCAATGTTTACTCCTACATTACCATACAACAGACCTTTCAGTGCTCAAACTCAGCCTCTTGTTCCTGCCAACCCAGATAGTGGTCATACTTCTCAATATCGTCCTCCTGTTAGAGTTGAATTCCCACAGTTCGGCTCCGATGAAGAAAATGACCCCATTTCATTTATTGAACATTGTGAAGATTATCTTGCTCTTAGACCTCTTACTGATTCTGAGATTTTAGCTTCTCTCAACTCAGTTTTGAAGGGAACAGCTAAGGATTGGTGGCTAGCAGAACGACGATTCATCTTCACATGGAGCCAGTTCAAACAAACTTTTCTTCAAGCTTTCTTAAACGACGACTATGAAACAGAAGCTGCTAAACGGTTGTTGGAGAGGAAGCAAGGTCCCAAAGAGTCTATACGTGATTTTGCATACCATTACAGAGCCCTGTGTCTTCGATGGAAAAAGGAGATGACAGAGAAAGAGATTGTCCAGTCCATTTTAAGAAATTGCAACCCTCGCCTCGCCAGTCTCCTGAGAGGGACTGTCAAGGAAGTAGGTGAGTTGGTGAAGATTGGAACTCAAATTGAAAGAGATCTGAAGCCAAGAAATATTGGAGTCAGGCCAACGCAGATATACAGAAACGGAAAACCCAAACGGACAGAGACATTCACACAAAGTCGAATCCATCAAACACACGTGTTATCCAACCTGAGCCCTCCCCTGCTCAGATCAATTTGAAGATGGTGACCCTACCAATGGTGATCAGTGGAAGATATTTCCAGGCCATGATCGACACCGGCAGTTCATTGACTCTAATGCAAGAATCTTGTTGGAATCAGTTGAAGCACAGAGAACAGTTGGATTCTAGTCGTGGACAGACTTTCCAACAGGCCAATGGACAAGTTTTTAGTGCCTTGGGTTTGTGGAGATGTGATGGTGAGGTACAGCAGAGAAAGTTTGCGCTGTCCTTGTATATAATGAGGGATGTTGATCTTACTGTGCCTATAATCTTAGGAATGGATTTTCTTATGTCATCTGGAATTTGTCTGGATTTTCATAAAGTCCAATATACACTGCCTGCCACAAAAGGATGCAAAGAAGAAGTATTTCCATTTACCCCTGCCTATTCCCCCAATGCTTTGTTGTCTTTCTATCTAGCCTTACCCATACCCGAAGAGTCATTTGAAACCCGCTCACTTATCCATCAACTAGTCGACAATGCAGACACCTCTTCAGCATTGAAGTCACGACTTGAGAAGCTCATGAAAGATTGGCCCTCAGTGTGCACCAATGAAATTGGGCACACCAAAATAGTAAAACATCGTATCATAACCACTAATGAAGTACCCATCCGCCGAAAAGCCTATAGAGTATCTCCTGGAAAGCAGCTTTTCATCGATCAAGAGATAAAGGGGATGCTGGAGAAGAAAATTGTTCGGCCCTCGACGTCTCCCTGGGCTGCTCCAATTGTCCTTGTACCCAAGAAAGGAGGAGGACAAAGATTCTGTGTTGACTTTAGAGGAGTGAACTCAAAGACCTTCCTAGATGCATATCCTATGCCACAAATACAGGATATTCTTGAGTCTCTCCATGGAGCAGGAATCTTCAGTACCCTAGATCTAAAAAGTGGGTATTGGCAGGTGGAAATGGAACCTGAAAGCATCTCCAAGACTGCTTTTGTCACATCATCAGGCTTATTTGAATTTCTCTGTTTACCTTTTGGGCTCAAATGCTGCTGCTTCATTTCAACGATTGATGGAGTCGGTGCTTAAGGAATTCAGGGGAAAGTGTTTTGTGTACATCGATGACATTGTGGTGTACTCGAAGACGGAAGAAGAGCATTTGACACACCTACAAGCAATTTTTCATTGTCTCTTCCAAGCGGGGCTCACTATCAATCTCCAGAAGTGCAACCTCATGCAAAAGTCTTTGAAGTTTTTAGGACATGTGGTATCTAGTGACGGAATACAAACAGACACTGCAAATGCGGAAGCTGTTAACAAATTTCCCGTCCCTCAATGCTTGAAGGAGGTACAACGGTTCCTAGGTCTTGCAGGATGGTACCAAAGATTTATTAATAGGTTTTCTGAGAAGGCTGCCCCACTGCATGCTTTAAAAAGAAAAGGAGCAACATGGTCTTGGACTGAGGAATGTCAGAAATCTTTTGAATTGATCAAACA